>QODF01000147.1:909025-926691 GCA_024372805.1 Oostethus manadensis
GTCTTCATTTGGTTTTTCTTCAGCCATTCAGAGGTGGATTTGCTGGTGTGTTTTGGGTCATTGTCCTGCTGCAGCACCCAAGATGGCTTTAGCTTGAGTTGACCAACAGATGGCCGGACATTCTCCTTCAGGATTTTTTGCTAGACAGTAGAATTCATGCTTCCATCTATCCCAGCAAGCCTTCCAGGTCCTGAAGCAGCAAAACAAGCCCAGACCATCACACTACCACCACCATATTTTAGTGTTGCTATAAAATGCTGTGTTACTTTTACGCCAGATGTAACGGGACCTTCCAAAAAGTTCTACTTTTGTCTCATCAGTCCACAAGATCTTTTCCCAAAAGTCTTGGCAGTCATCATTTTGTGTTCAATGATGTTATCTTTGACTAATAGTTTACTCTTTTTTATGAGCACAAACATTTAAGTGTGACAAACATGAGGAAGGGGGCACATAGTTTTTCACACCACTGTATGTTCTTTTTCTATGTCCATACAAGCTGGCGAGTAAAAGCAAAGGTAAATATGGCAATATTGGATGTTCTTAACCTCTAAAAGACACCAATGACACATTCGTCACAAATAAATGCACCACATACTGTCCATCAGAGTGGGAACAGCGGCTTGACTTGGCTGCTGCGCCCCACAAGCTGCTGCTGTCCCGCCTCCAGGGTCATTGTGCGGGTCTAACTCACCGCCTGGCCATCCCACCCTGTGACTCCTCTGTCATGCTCACTGCGATTACTCATCGTCGGGGAGGAGACGTCACAGTAATTGTTCCGTAGAGTGGCCCGATTATTCCATTAACAGCCCCTCTTGATGAGGCTAATGGAGAGAGACCTCGTTTGCATGGCATTATCTTAATTGAGCCCGAGGCCTGGCATGAAAACAAGCCTGAGATTATGTTACTGATGGATGGTGGCAATGGTCCGGCAGCAACCATTTACCCGACAGCTATATTAATTAACAGCTATCCCCTTACACGGGCTTTAACGGGGATGAATAAGTGAACACAGTGACGTAGTCTTGCGACAGAGCTCCTGTGCGTTGTATGAGCTTTTAAACAAATCACCGCACAAAGCCACGTACTAATACTTATGATTGGAAACGAATCACACAACCAATGAAAGAGGAAGACCCATGAATGCGGCAACATGCAGGAGCGTGAAGTTCACGTCACAATGTTGGCTGAGACTCGTCACAATCCATGCACACTTAGTATCTATGGATCACAATGGCGTTTGGGATGAGGCGGGTCGGCCAGGTTACTCTTTTGTTATGTAGAGATCTGCCACACGATCCAGCAGGATAAAAAGGGGGGGAGAAAAAGAAACCGTTCAGATAAGCTTCCCTTCATCAGATAATTAAGAACACCTTTGCTCCAGTTTCCCCTTCGTAGTAGAAGTGTCTGATCATCTTTCAAAAAGCTCATCAGTCAGAGTTGCTTTGCAAAAGCCACTCCTGGCTCCACCAGGATATGTAAGGGGCGAATCCTTTACCCTTCACTTCCCCAAACATACAACGACATTATAAATGTTTTATTACAGACTTTTTACTTTACCAGCATATGCTCATCGAGACTATTTTATTGCAAAAAGACACTGTAATTCCCTTTGAATCAATGCAGAACCTAAATATTCATTGGATTCACAGCACCAAACTATCAATATATTTAAGTCCAATATATAATAATATATAACAATATATATAATTCCCTCCGCTTCAGCTGAATTTTATCCGTAAGATGTACGCGTCGCTCACTGAGAATCAGGGAAAATGTCCTCTCACCGTGTTAAAGAAGTAGAATTTCTTGGGTTTCCCATTGCCCACCTTTGCTAATTACTTTTTTGCATAATCCCACAAACCCTAAATGCATAATCGCCAAAGTACGGCCCGCGGGGATGATGTCAGCAGCCTCCTTCAGACAGCACCATGTACATCTCGACTGCTAAAAAGGACGGATGAGTTGATGACCTGGGCAAGAATGAAGATCAAGCTTGCCGTGTCAAGTAGCCTGTCACTCAGAAGAAGAGTCAGAGACAATTCCATCACATTTGCCATTGGTGGAGAGAAAATCCCTCTTCTGCCTGGGCGGGCGGTATACCGCCCAAGTGTCAGACAGACCGATGGGGAAAATTGTCATGAAGCAGCTAATGGATGGCCTGCCAAGGATCGACCAAAGTCAACTCCCTGGGAAGTACAAGGTTTGGTGCTATCAGTTTACTCTATACAGGAAGGTGATGTGACCACTCAAAGGGAGTGAGATCTTCATCTACCGCAAGTATGAAGGATAGCAAGGCCATTCATCCGAAAGTGGTTGGACCTGCCACGGTGCTTCTCCGAAACAGGCCTCTTTGGAAACCGTTGCAGTCTATCCGGCAGGGCCTTATACAGGAGAAGATCAGGCTGGTCCTCGAGCTGCACTGCTTTGTCGCCACACCGGTCACTGTTAAGGACAGGGTCTGGTATAGTACAGGGTCATGACTCCCGACACGGTCGCCTTGAAAGCGCATCTGCGTTTTAGTGGACTTAACCTGAACGGTGCACCACGGTTAAGTCATATTCGGCCAGCTTTTCAAGCCACCGCACTAGTTGACCTTCTGGTTCTCTCAGTCTAGTTAGCCAGCAAAGGTTACTTTGGTCGGTTCTGATGGTAAAGGAGAGGCCCAATAGGTACTGTCTAAAATGTGAGGTGAAAGCCGCCTACTCCTATAAGCTAACACCCTGTCCTCGCCCCCCTGGACTTGGGAGAGGACAGCTCCGATCCCACAGTCACTAGCGTCAGTGTGAAGGAACATTTCCCCCTGGTTGAGAGGGTATCCCAAGACCGGGGTTGTAGTCAATAACCTTTTCATTTCGTCAAATGCCCCCTGGCATTGGGCAGTCCAGCTAAAGCGAACATATTTCTTGGACAGTCTGTGCAGTGGCTTAGCCACTGAGGCAAAGCAACTGCCACCCGGCTAAACCAACAAACTGCCTCCCCTCAGACACATTTTTGGGTGAGGGCCAGTCCCTAACCTTTCCAGTCTTCTGGGGGTCAGTGGCAATACCATTGATGCAATGTTTTCCCCTAGGTAGGCCACTTCCTTCCAAAACAAACAGCATTTGGATGGCTTAAGTTTTAGGTTTGCTTGGAGAAAGCCTTGTGAAAACCTGCGCCAAACGCTTTAACATTTGGGAAGGGTCCCGCCCAAGGACCACTACGTCATCCAAATATACTACACGTTTCCACTGCAGTCCCACTAAGACTCTGTCCATAAGCCTTTGGAAAGTGGCCGGGGCATTACATAAACCGAAGGGCATCAAATTCCAGTCCTTTTTGGGTACAGTAGGGAGTCATACCTACTTGCCAGTACCCCGAAGTCAGATCAAGTGTTCTAAAGTACCTGGTGGTGGACAAAGTGTCCAGCGTGTCCCGGATACTGCTGCAACTGCTTGACAGGTGGCCCCGGCAAGGTTTGGATATCATCTGGCGTCTGGCGATGGATGGTTGCACAGGTGCCCTGAACTGGGTTGGGAGAGAATCAAAGTGGTGCAGGGGCAACACATTTCTTTGGGCACCAGAGTCCAATAGAGCGCCAAGTCTCAATCCATGTATGATTATCTGGACACACATTTCTTCCTCTTGACCTTTTGAGCAGACAATCACCGCACTATTGTCGTGAGGCCGGTTTTAAACAAAACTCACAGGTTGTTGAAGGCGGGGTAAGGACGGACACTGCCTCTGGATGTGTCCCAGACTGGAGCAGTTAAGGCAGACGACATCGCCTGAGGTGGAAATCTCTTTATTAGCACAGCGGTGTTGAGCCCTTGGTGTCTGCTGCGGCGAGGGAGTGACGGGGCCGCACCTCGGCTGGTCACACATGGGACACCACGGCGGTTCTTGTGGTGGAGGCATGGGGCCCTAAACTCGGACGCATCATGTTCTACGGCCTCGGCAGTTTTCTTGGTGACCTCATGTCGGTGTGAAATGTCATACGCTTCAGTTAGCGTGCGGGGTTTTCCCTCCAAAAGTTTTTGAATGACATCGGCATCAGTCATAGCATTGGTGAAGATCTCTACAGCTTAGAAGAGCAGAGCGTGCCAAGAGCGTGGCCGCACTCACAGTGGTGGAGACAGGAGGGGAGAGAGAGACGGCCACAGTGTGCTAAGGCACAGAACTACAACACTCAATTTCCCGCAATGCAAAATTCTCTTAAAGGGCCAGTTTCAGACTGCGACAAACAGAACGTGATCATTACTGTCCTATGAGTGTTTGTTTCATTTTGTGCAGGACAAGACGCGTGTGCGTGCGCCTAATAACGCGTGCATTTGATTCAAAAACATTCATGATGTTTTCTGGGCTTTTGTGAAACAACACTGATGAAAAATGTACATGGAATTGTACACCAAATATGTCGCTATATTGGTGACCATATAGCGTTATAGGCTTTATAACGCTCTCTTTTACTCTCGGGTCGGCCTCTCGGGTCGGCAGAATGTGCCAAAGACAAACCGTAAGCTCAGAGGGGAACGGCTTTTGGAGTAACTGCACCAAAACTTTGGAATGAGCTGCCTTTGCACGTTAGACAGGCCTCTCCTGTACCTTTTATAAAATCTTTTCTTAAAACACGTCTATTTATTTCGGCTTTTGGCACAGTTTGAGATGTTGGCATTTTTATTTTATTTATTCATGTTTGAAACCTGGCCGCGCGGTGGATGACTGGGTAGCACATTGGTCTCACAGTCAGGAGGTTCAGGGTTCGAATCTCGGTTGGGGATCTCTGTGGGGAGTTTGCATGTTCTCCCCGTGCGTGTGTGGGTTTTCTCCGGGTACTCCGCTTTCCTCCCACATTCCAAAAACATGCATGTTAGCTTCATTGGCCGCTCTAAATTGTCCATTAGAGTGTGAATGTTTGTTTGTCTATATGTGCCCTGCGATTGACTGGCGACCAGTCCAGGGTGTACCCCGCCTCCCGCCCAAAGTCAGCTCGGATAGGCTCCAGCATACCCGTGACCCTAATGAGAACAAGAAACTGTTTTATTTCTGCAGCACTTTGGTCAACATTGTTGTTTTAAAGTGCAATATAAATAACAGTTACAGTTTATAATGGGGGACTATGTCGGTTTTGGTAGTTTTTTTAGGCTTGTGATTAGCCAAATGCGACACAGATGGTGAATGTGGTTTTTTAAAACTCCACTTGTGTGGATGGACTTTTTGTTTTTCTTTACACTGGTGTGGAGGAAGCGCGTGTGTTTAAAAATATCTGTTCATGTGGACATGGCCTTAGTTTTATTTTTAAGTCAGATACCCTTCCCGACACAACCCTCCAATTTATTTGTGAGTAACACTCCCCCCACCAGTGCGGCACTGCACCCTGATATGGTGCAAATAAGCCATGCAAATGACCTCAGCTAAAAGCGGACATAAGTGCAATTACATCTTGTTTCTGCCGTCATCTAATTGCAGCTTCTGAGTGAAAAGGCAAGTACTTTTTTTCTGCACTAGTTTTACACACCTTTTGCTCCTTGTCAAAACTTCACCACCACCACCTGTCACTATTTATTTTTTTTATAAAGTATTCTGCCCCCTCATTAGCCACCCCCCACCCTCTCCCTGCATCCCCTGCCGCCAGTTTTTAACTACACTCCACTCTGGCCTCTGCTCTACTTGTTACAGCCCCAACACGAGTGCAAACAATCAAAGTGTTTGGGAACGCTAAAATATGCATGGCTATCCATGACAGACACATAAAGCAGGGCAATTAGCCACGTAATCCTAGAGCATCGTGCGGAAAAGGCCGCCTCAGCTGTCCTCCCACCCCTCCTTCTCTTTACTCTCATGGTCTCCATTAGTTAAATGTACACTGTGTGTCGTCTCCCTATCAAATCAAGTAACACTTCGCCTAATTGGCTTATAAATAATACAGCAGGGCCTACATTATAATTTCATCAGTGGTAAACATTGGAGGGGCAGTCGGTAAAGAACCCATCGCTCATTCGTTTCTTAATTTGGGAAGAGAGAGAAGGAAATGCGGGGAAGAGGACTGGAACGAGAAAATGAACGCGAGATGGAAGGAAACAAAACGAGAAAAAGGAAAGATGTCAGATATTCAGCCAGTACTCCTGTGCAAAAGGTGACGAGTGCCCCACCGCCCTCATTTTACACAAACACACACAAACAAACACATTTTCCCTCCCCAGCCCCGATTCCCTGTTCTTTTTTTATACCAAGATAATGAATATTTCATAACAAGCAACATAAATATGCATTCTAATGGTTTTGCACATAGTTATTACCAGTATTTCCTTCTTCCCGTTTCCCCCTCCAACAAAAATACTCATTAGAAATTCTGCATAACCAGGCTCTGAAATAATTTCTCCTCCCCAAGAAGACACACGGCGGGAAGCGGGAGGTTTATTCAGATCAACTGCTTAGAACTAAACCACAAAATAATACGGTTGCTTTTTTATCGGCTTTTACACGTTAAAAAGCGTTTATCCACGAGAGAGGCACATTCATTTCTAATTTCAGTCAACAGCTGCATGGCAAAGCAAGATTTCCTGCATGATGAAATCCTTTTAGCAAAAGACACCAAGATTGTACCCCCCGGTGCCCCCCCCCCTCTCCTTGGCAGGTAAATGTCACTCAAACCTGCTATTGTATTGCATAATGCACTTTTAAGGGATTTGACATGGCTCGTGATAGACGTTTTGAAACGAGTTGTGAGAATATGACTCTGATCTCCGAAAGACAGATATTAAAGCAAACTCTCAAATGAGCCATTTCCCTCCCCCCCCCCTGCTATCCACTTTTTATTCCCGCTGAAATATGGCATATACGACTTTTTTTTTTTAAAGACGTCGAGAGCCCTTCCGCCTTCAAAAGGAAAGTTAAGTGCAGCACGTTTGCGGTGAGATTTTGAAAAGTGAGCCACCTGAAGGCAATCTGTCTCGGCTGGAACCTCACTTGTCACCGCCACCGAGAGCTGTCACTTGACGGTGCCAGAGCCGATGGAGACAGACATCCATCATCCGCCGTCTTCACGTCATGTGATGTCTTGCGGCCCAGCCGAGAAGTGTGTGTTTTTTGCTTAAGATGTGCTCAGGCGCATTCGGGTAGTCTTGCAAAAGAGCTTTTTGTTCCCATCTCTCTTTCATCTTAAGGTAGAAAAACATTGATTTCAAAAAACGGAGCTTTTAGAGTCCATACGGAATGAAGACAAAACTGTCCATCAATCCCCCTCAAAGGCACATCACACAAAACGTAGCTAAACGACAGTTAACATTGTCAGAAAAAGCAATAGCTTGATTTAGAATCTCTCCTTAAACTACCACGTATCAAAAGTATTTATTTCTGTCATTCGTTTAAAAAGGATCCATTATTATTATTATAATTTAAGTACTATATTTATATTCTTGCATTCTACTTTGGGAGATTGGCACGATTTCAGCTTCCCAAAATATGTACGCAGCTTTTCAGCGGTCTGTAAGCCTTGCAGCAGTATTTCTCCACTGGTTTGGCTGCGGGACCCACCATCACCCCACCATCACCCCACCATCACTTGGATGACCAGCGGTAATCCAGATTCTCAAATAAGTTTAATTATTTAAGGTAGTGCGTGTATATATACCGAGCATCAAACTAATTTAAGTATTAGTCAATGACAACACAAAAGGCCGTTTTTAAGTCAAACTTTTTATTAGGGGAGAAAAAAAGTCCAAACCTACACGGCCCGGTGTGAATAAGTGATTGCCACCCTCGGCAGCAACAACCGCAATCAAGCGTTTTCGCTAACTTGCAATGAGTCTCTTACAGCGCAACGGAGGAGTTTTGGGCCACTCATCTTTGCAGAATTGTTGTAATTTAGCCACATTAGAGGGTTTTCCAGCATAAAACCACCTTTTGTAAAGTCATGCCAAATGTCAATAGGAATCAGGTCAGGACCACTCCAGAGTCTTCATTTTGTTTTTCTTCAGCTGCGGAACCCAAGTTTGTGTCAGCTTGAGGTCACAAACATGGCCGGAAATTCCCCTTCAGAATTTTTTGGTAGACAGCAGAATCACTTTTGTGACCTATTGGATAAGTTTTGTTTGGTCCGCCACTCCTGGGAAGGTTTACGCCATTTGGGGATAGAGTCCCAAAGCTTAAGAAATGGCTTTAAAACCTATTCCAGACTGATAGGTCTCAATTAATCTCAGTTAAGTTATGTTGTAACAAGGGGGGCAATATGTTTTTCACACAGGGTTGTGTAGGTTTGGATTTTTGTCTGTCATTTCTGAATACTAAAAAGTTTAATTTAAAAACTTCATATTGTGTTGAGTTGTGTTTTCATTGACTAACACTTACAGTTGTTTGATCTGAAACATTCAACAACCACTGTACATGTGTGTGTGTGTGCTGGAATATATTAATACAAACACAATTAGCATCTTAATGGCAGGAGACGACAAAGAAATGTTTCTTCCAAGACACCAGGCTTTAAATTTCACTACCGACCATTGTCTACAAGAGCATAAATAAAGTATAGTACATTATTGATAAAATAATATTTAAAATAATTACATTACTATATAAGTAACTATAACTATAAGTGTGAGACCCGGGACCCACTGAAAATGGGTCCACCACAAATTCAACGTTACATTTTCTGTTCTCGTCTCATACCGAGCACACGGGTGAGTAGGCCAGCGTCATTGTCAGTGAAGGTAAAGGATTTTATCCCTACAATTAAACTTTCTATTTTATTTTGATAGTTTTTTTTGAGACGTATTCATGGTTATGGTTTTTGTGTGTCTCGCTGAACACACAACATGCCCTTCCCTTCCCTTGCTCACCCAATTAGCTGTCAGAAAGCCCTGTAGATGCATTCATGGACATGAGGTGCGTCGGGTATAGTACACAAATTGCACATTTTCCCCACTTTGGTGTTTAAGAAAAATCCGAGCATGGCGTGGGAGCCGCAACGAGGCGGCTGCAGAGCCGCAAACGGGTCCGGAGCTGCGGGTTGCCGACCCCTTGCATTGAGAATACAATCCGAGTAATTTATTTATTTTAAAACTGAGGTATATTGAGGTAGCGGTGCGGTTCCCAATAAAGCCAAGTGGCCATGTTATCTTGCAACTGTTAAACATTTGGTATACATAAATGATAAAAAGTCCTCACATCCTTGTAAACCATGCTTTTTGAGGAAATATATTACCTCCTTAAGCAAGGAGCTGTTGCAAACGTCACAGGTTAAACCAGCTGTACCCCCACTTAATTACAGCAGAACAAGAGGAGACAGGGAGCATGTTGAGACTGAGCTTAATTAATGTAGCAGTAAAAAGTGGCCCTCCCTCTGCTTGTGCTGCTGTTCAGTATTAGTTCCACTTCGGTGCTCTCCGAGCTATGGACAAATCGGGACTCTAATGATAGGACAGACAAGCGCCCCCTCAGCCTGTCTCGGGTCACTGACCGCCCTCCCTCTCTCTCCCCCGGGATGTGAGGGGTGGGGGAGTCAACCAGTTAGACAACCATGTTCACCCCATCAGCACCACAGTGCAGAAGACAACCTTGCATATTGACTTCATTAACACTGACAAGTTTATATTTGTGTGTGTGTGTGTGTGTGTGTGTGTGTGTGTGTGACTGAATGACTAATATCATGCAAAGCAAGACCCTCTCTCAATTGTTTACTGCGGCGCACATCTGCACCCACCTCCGAGACACTGTCTATTGTTGGGATCAAACTAACGACCAAACACAATTAAAGACATCCTTTTTTTGACAAGACAAGCTGATGTTTTCATACTGTTTTTCAAGAAATACATTTTCAAAAAGAGGAAAATAGATGTGTCAATCAATACAATGATTCATACAGCAAAACCAGTTTATGTCAACATAAGCGGTTGTCGACATAATTGAAACTAGCCATTGCTTGCACTTGAACTTGTGACCTTGGTCAGAGACATAAGGGGAATGGGCGATAATACAGCATTTTTGAGGCTATGGAAGTTTGTTGACATTTGTGCATATTTTTATACAGAACAGGGGTCTGAAATTCCTACCTTGGGACCACATGAGGCAGAGTCTGGCTAAGGCCGGGCCGCAGCCTCGGCGCACAGGCATGCACGCACAATTTTTTTTTTTTGTTTGTTTGTCCAATCCTCTCAAATTTCTTAACACAAAAGAAGATAAACAAGGACACTGGTGTAAACAAGTTGTGTGCAAAACTACTAATACAATTCTCAATCAATCAATCAACAAACAAACAAACACAAAATAAAAGGAACAAGGAGCCTGGTGTAATGCAATGTGGCAGCGCTTCCTCTCACATAGCTGAGCCACACTTGTTTTGAAAAAGACATGTTTGGGGCTGTGGAATACACTGTATTCTAATGCACTTGGCGTGTAATGTTTAGCCGATGCACGGAGAACAGTGCAGCCCTATAAATGGCCCTGACATCAGTTCCACTCCCACACCCCCAGCTAGGCAATGCCACGAGATTTCAAAAAAGAAAGGAATCCATCAATGCAATCTGTACTGTGAAGCAGACCAGATCCACGCGAGAGCACGCCACACGACAGAACGCACCGTGTGCCGCGCGCCACAACCGCCATCCACTACCATGCCATCCAAGCGCCTCTTTTTCCATTTAACATTGGGGTGGATGGGGGTCAAATCTCTCTTGCGGTGGCGAACAATGTAAAATTAAATGGGTGCATTTTGTTAGTTGCTGTGGTATACTTAGGGTTAATATCGCTCTTCTTTTATTTTGAAGTTTACTTTGTGCTGAACAGGAAGCCACTTTTTGCATATTTTAATGCTTTGTAAGTAGACAGTACACTTAATCCCTTGTTTATTGCAGTTAATTGGTACCAGACTCGACCGTGATAAATGAAATTAAAAGTAAGCCGTCCTTATTTATAAATTGAATATTTTCACAGGTAAAAATCTGTTTACTAACTTTTACATACATTTTTAACATTATTAAAGCCGTATACACTTGAAACATAACCCCTATAGTCACCTTGAACCTTGTACTATCCAATAAAGTAGGCATACTACGAGAAAATAAGCTGTAAAGGTGTTTCGGGTCTGGGGAAGCCGAGTAGGGCGCAGACAGTGACATTTGGGGTTCTGAGTTGAGCTTGAGCTTGGCGTTGGTTACAGCCGCTACAGTAGCCCTTGTTAGAGATGATTTGATCTGTTGTGAGATAATTTAAACATGCAATAAAAGCCTTTTGTTCTGCACAGCAATCAAGCCTGGTGCTTGTTTGTCTCCCCAAACATTACAGTAACATTAGTGACACCTGGTAATCAGTTTATAATATTACATATCATCGATATGTAATAATATATTTGGATTTTAGTTCATTTATACATTCTATGCTTGAAAATGCTTAGTTTAGGCAAAAAAATACATTACAATACAATTTGCTCAAGTGTGTGTGTTTTTTTGTCGATTAATAGGTTGTCTTTAACCACAAAACAGAATTAAATTGTTATTTATTTATTAAATTGTTATTTATTTATTACATGGATTACTGTAAATATGTTGCTGTTGAATATATGTGCTTATTAAAAATGATGAAGTCAACATTACTACTAGCAGCAGTTGGTTTTGGTTTCATTGGTTTCATTGGTTTGGAACATGCATACAATGTACAAAGAATTATTCATGTTACATTCCTCAGTTCTACATGGCCGAAAAGGAGAAGAATTCTCACATGATTTGCTAATACCTACATGCCTACATACTCATACATACTGTATTGTGTATATAGATGCATACACACATATAGTGGTGTGAAAAACTATTTGCCCCCTTCCTGACTTTTTGTCACACTTAAATGTTTCTGCCCATAAAAAATAGTTAACTATTAGTCAAAGATAACATAATTGAACACAAAATGCAGTTTTTAAATTAAGGTTTACGTTATTAAGGGAGGGAAAAAACTCCAAATCTACACGGCCCTGTGTGAAAAAGTGATTGCCCCCCTTGTTAAAAAATAACTGTGGTTTATCACACCTGAGTTCAATTTCTGTAGCCACCCCCAGGCCCGATTACCACAGTGAGCGCCCTTATTCACAAATGGCAAAAACATGGAACAGTGGTGAACCTTCTCAGGAGTGGCTGGCCGCCCAAAATGACCCCAAGAGCGCAGAGACAACTCATCCGAGAGGTCACAAAAGATCCCAGGGCAACATCTAAAGAACTGCAGTGGACTGACGAGACAAAAGTTGAACTTTTTGGAAGGTGCGTGTCCCGTTACACCTGGCGTAAAAGTAACAGCATTTCATAAAAAGAACATCATACATTCATATGTATGATTTAAAAAACCATTAATTTTAAAACTGCATTTTGTGTTTACTTGTGTTATCTTTGACTAATATTAAAATGTGTTTGATGATCAGAAACATTTTGTGTGACAAACATTCAAATGAATAAAAACCCTAACCCTAGGAGCAAATAGTTTTTCACACCACTGTACATTCATATGTATAGATACACATACAGGCATATATCCTATTTTTCTTTAAAATAAATAAATAAAAATTCCCACCCCCCACCTCCTTTTTTCCCTCCTCTTTCCTCTCCCCCTGTTGCTTTTCGGATCAACATCTTGCTGTCTTGGTGTTGTACTGTGAGTGTCATTGTATGTGAGTACATGAGTTCCTGATTGTAATACTTTGTTGAGCAGGCCCTTTCAACCTTAATATCCATCCATCCATCCATTTTCCTCCGCTTATCTGGGTCCGGGTCGCGGGGGCAGCAGTTTTAGTAGGAAAGTCCAAACTTCCCGGTCCACAGCGACCTCTTCCAGCTCCACCGGGAGGACACCAAGGCGTTCCCAGACCAGCTGTGAGACATAGTCCCTCCAGCGTGTCCTAGGTCTTCCCGGGGGCCTTCTCCCGACTGGGCATGCCCAAAACACCTCACCAGGGAGGCATCCGGACTAGATGCCCGAGCCACCTCAACTGGCTCCTCTCGACGTAAAGGAGCAGCGGCTCTACTCTGAGCTCCTCCTGGATGGCCGAGATCCTATCTCTTAGGATCTTAGGGTGAGTCCCGCCACCCTACAGAGGAAACTCATTTCCGCCGCTTGTATCCGCGATCTCATTCTTTCGGTCATGACCCATAACTCATGACCATAGGTGAGGGTGGGAACGTAGATCGATCAATAAACAGAGAGCTTTGCCTTCCGGCTCAGCTCTCTCTTCACCACGACGGTCCGGTACAGTGCCTGCATTACTGTGGACGCTGCATCGATCCATCTGTCCACCTCACGCTCCAACCTTCCCTCATTTGTGAACAAGAACCCGAGATACTTGAACTCCTCCACCTGAGGCAAGACCTCACTCCCAACCCGGACAGTCCACCCGTTTCCGACTGAGAACCATGGCCTCGGATTTGGAGGTGCTGAGTCTCATCCCAGAAGCTTCACACTCAGCTGCAAACCACTCCAGTAAACGCTGAAGGTCACAGCCTGATGAGGCCATAAGAACCACATCGTCTGCAAATAGCAGAGACGAGATCCTAAGGTCACCAAGCTGGACTCCCTCAACACCTTGACTGCGCCTAGAAATTCTGTCCATGAAGATTATGAACAGAATCGGTGACAAAGGGCAGCCTTGGCGGAGGTCAACGTTCACCGGAAACAAGCTCGACTTACTGCTGGCAATGCGAACCAGGCTCCTGCTTCGATTGTACAAGGACCGAATGGCACGTAAGTAGCGGGCCACCAATCCCGTACTCCCGGAGCACCCCCAACAGGACACCATGAGGGACACTGTCGAATGCCTTTTCCAGGTCTACAAAGCACATGTAGACCGGTTGGGCAAACTCCCACATACCCTCCAGTACCCTTGCAAGGGTGTAGAGCTGGTCCAGTGTTCGACCACAAACTTGATCATAGACCTGGGACCTAGGGTGTCCTGGTGCCAAGTGCACTTATGGACATCCTATTGATCGAACATGGTGTTTGTTATGGACAAACTGTGATTCGCACAGAAGTCCAGCAACAACACACCACACGGGTTCAGGTCAGGGAGGCCGTTCCTCCCAACCACGCCCCTCCAAGTCACACTGTCATTGCCCACATGGGCGTTGAAGTCTCCAAGCAGAACTATGGAGTCACCAGCTGGGGTGCTCTCCCGAACCCCTCTGATAGACTCAAAGAAGGCTGGGTACTCTGAACTGCCGTTCGGCGCATACGCACAAACCACAATCAGGACCCTTTCCCCAGCCCTGAGGCGTAGGGAAATAACCCTCTCGTTTACTGGGGATGACTCCAACACAGAGGCACCAAGCCGGGGGGCTAACAATAAGCTCACACCAGCTCGCCGCCTCTCCCATGCAACAACTCCAGAGAAGAACAAGGTCCAGCCCCTCTCAAGGAATTTGGTTCCAGAGCCCAAACTGTGGGTTGAGGTGAGTCCGACTATATCTAATCGGAATCTCTCCGCCTCTTCCACAAGCTCGGGCTCCTTCCCCACCAGATAAGTGACATTCCATGTCCCAAGAACCAGATTTGGCTGCCGAAGACCAGGTCGCCCGGACACCCGCCCTCGACCACTGGCCAAATCACAAAGCACCAGACCCTTATGCTTGCCCTTGCAGGTGGTGGGTCTGCGGGGGGAACCTTAATATCAGTGTTTGTATTATTAAATGTAGTCTTGTTGTTCTTTTTGTGTGTTGTATCCTCTTTTATCCTTATTGTCATGATGATATGATGTTTAGTATGTATCCAGATCATTGATATCTTTGACAACCAGCACTCCTGCTTCTCCTGGACCTCCATGTAGCTTGATGTATATTTTTCCCTAGGGCTCCGAGTACTTTGTATGTTTCCCTGCTTTCTCAAGTCTTGTGCTTTCTTGGCCATGTCAGCGTTGGGTTTTGTCAGATGCTCATTTAAGTAGACGTTTGTGCCTTTCAAGTTCTTGCTCTGTTTCCGCAGTGCAGTTTTGAATTCCCTGTTGGTGAACTTGATGACGACAGGTGTGGTGTTGTTTCTGCCATACAGTGGGATGCAAGTATCAATGGTGTTGATATCGATATCAACCTTCTTTGATTGTAGGAAGCTGACAATCTGCTGCTTTGCTGAAGGAACATGCATTCCATCTGGTTCTCCTCTGTTATGAGCTTCCCTATCTTTTGACCCAGGTGTAATTCTGAGCCCTGTGAGAATTACATCATTCATTCGGGAGTTCTGATCCATCTCATCCATTATAGTTTTCATTTGCTCAGTGATGTTATCTTTTGCTTCTTTCTCTTCCTTCAGAGTGGTGTACCAGGCGGCATTATCCTTCAATAGTGTCCTGATATCATCCTGTAGAGCCTTGATGTGGTTGCATAATGCATGATTTACTTCCTTGGGGTTTTTAACCTCCTTGAGGGCAGCACGCAAGGCAGCATTATCTTCCAATAGTGTCCTGATATCATCCTGTAGAGCCTTGATGTGGTTGCATAATGCATGATTTACTTCCTTGGGGTTTTTAACCTCCTTGAGGGCAGCACGCAAGGCAGCATTATCTTCCAGTAAGGTCTTGATATCATTCTGCAGAACTCTAACATCCTTGCATATTGCTCTATTTTCTTCCATATGGTTTTTAGCTTCCTTGAGAGCAGCG
This sequence comes from Oostethus manadensis, assembly GCA_024372805.1. Lineage (NCBI taxonomy): Eukaryota > Metazoa > Chordata > Actinopteri > Syngnathiformes > Syngnathidae > Oostethus > Oostethus manadensis. The sequence goes on from QODF01000147.1 coordinate 924,621, forward strand.
CGCAAGGCAGCATTTTCTTTCAATAGTGGCTTTATATTATCATACATTCATCATTATTATCATACAATATTTAACTTACCACGGTGTAGCTTTATTGTGACACCGGTGTCGTATTGGGGGGCAAAAAGTTCTAAAAACAATGCAATATATTTGAAAAAAACATAACATATCCACTTAAACTACACGTTGAACTGGTAGTCAGCACATCAGCCTCATAGTCTGAAAAGCCAGGTTTAAATCTGATTAAATTGGGGTGATAGTGGGTCCCGGTGCCAAACCAGTGTCAAGTCAAGGTCAAGTCAATAACAAGCAGCAACCCACACTAAAATATAAGCAATTTCAAGAGACTGTTTGATTACGCAGCTGTCTAGGCACAAGCCTCTTAGCAGCGTAGCAAGCAAATAGCACAGACAAGAATGTGAGGTGTATTCACAGACACCGGGTCGTCAGTATTTTTTTGCACAGGCAAAGACCAGCGACCCACTGAAAATGGCTCTGGTCACAACCTGCCGGTGAAGAATGACTGCTCTAAATTGTAGCATTCCATTTTCTTCCACTTATCCGGGTCCGGGTCGCGGGGGCAGCAGTCTCATGGGGAAAGTCCAGACGACCTCTTCCAGCTCCACCGGGAGGACACCAAGGCGTTGGTGTCCGAATTAGTATGAATTAACTGATGACCAGTTCAGGGTGCCTTACCCAAAGTCATCTGGAATAGGCTCCAGCTAACTTGTGACGGTATAGAAATAGACTTGCAAACTACAATCTCAACAGTAAAAAATATTGCAGAATGAATCGGTTGGGCATTTAGAACACGTTGTTAAAACTTCCCTCTGAAGCCCATAATAACCTCAGGAATAAACAAATCTTTACAGACTGTTTCAAACTGTTTCCTAAGGAGACAGCACTCAAAGCGTTATCGCATCAGGTGGTGCATGCTGAGCAGCGGCCCTGTTTTTACAAAGTCAACTGAATGCAGGGGAATGGATTGATACTCTTGAGACAGCGTTGCGTGGCAGACCATGTTCTAAATTAAGTCTAAACAAAAGGAATATCACATGGAATGAAGGTGTGTCAGTGATCTTCGCCATCCTGACTTTGACATAAAGTGTATAAATATTGGATGCAAAGAGAACAAAAACTGTTTGAAGCCTTGGGAGGGGAGACAGTGGGGGAAGAGAAACAGGTAATTACTCTTTGGCAGTTTATTGGATGCAAGTAGGAGGAGAACCACCCGAGAACAGCCACTCTGTCTGTCTCTACAGCTTAGTGGTGGAGAGCTAATATACACCTTTAAGATAGCATGAAAACTTTGACCCAAAGTAAGGATACCACATTTTAGTCTTTCTACAGGTCAAAAAAAGGACTTGCTGCCTCTTCTCTATCTTGCTCAAGGGCAGCCTGACTGTAATCTGGAAGCAGACTAGCATCTCGCCATTCAACTTCATTCATTCTCTATACCGCTTATCCTCATTAGGGTCGCGGGTATGCTGGAGTCTATCCCACCTGACTTTGGGAGAGAGTCTATTTCAATACATTTGTAGACTTCCTGCAGTTACTAAGTTTGAATGCATAAGTAAGGTCATGTGACAGTGTGTTAGTTAGTAGTCCTTGTCATGGTAAATAAGTTATATGGCCGTCCTGATGAATGATACTCATTCATTCATTCATTCGTTTTCTATGCCTTTTATCCTCATTAGGGTCGCGGGTATGCTGGAGCCTATCCCAGCTGACTTTGGCCGAGAGGCGGGGTACACCCTGGACTGGTCGCCAGTCAATCGCAGGGCACATATAGACAAACAAACATTCACACTCACATTCATACCGATGGACAATTTAGAGTCGCCAATTAACCTAACATGCATGTTTTTGGAAAGTGGGAGGAGACCAGAGTACCAGGAGAAAACCCACACACGCACGGGGAGAACATGCAAACTCCGCACAGAGATGCCCAACGGAGATTAAAACCCTGAACCCCCTGACTGTGAGGCCAATGTGCTACCCACTCAACCACCGTGCAGCGAATGATAGTCATAATAAATAATAAATATAGTGATAATAGTGATGAGTGGTA
>QODF01000147.1:927634-985507 GCA_024372805.1 Oostethus manadensis
GCCAATGAAGCTAACATGCATGTTTTTGGAATGTAGAAGGAAAGCGGAGTACCCGGAGAAAACCCACACACGCACGGGGAGAACATGCAAACTCCACACAGAGATGGCCAACAGAGATTCAAACCCTGAACCTCCTGACTATGAGGCCAATGTGCTACCCACCGTTCGGCCTCACCAACAACTTCTGGCAATATATTTTTTGCTCAAAGACCCATTGGCTCATTAAAAAAAATACACTTGCCTGGCCCAAAAAGGTCATACACTCTAATTGGACCGCCTTTAGCTTTGGTTACGGCACGCGTTCGCTGTGGCATTGTTTCGAAAGTTTCAGCAACGTCACAAGATTTTATATCCACCCTGTGTTGCATTCATTTTTCACCAAGATCTTGCATTGATGATGGTAGAGTCTGACCGCTGTGCAAAGCCTTTTCCAGCACATCAAACAAGATTCTTAGTGGGGTTGAGGTCTGGACTCCATGTGTGAAAATGATGTCTATGTTTAAAAATAGTATAGTTAACAATCCCCCAGTTTTTGAATGTTAATGTGAGCGGCGATTTGTCAAACTTTGCTTGACAGTATTTGAATGCACCTCCTCATGCCGCACAGGTATCCACCTTAGTCCTGAGGCTGCTGACATAAAATGGGTTATAGATGGAACTTATAGCAAACAGAAGTTTCAATGTGCTATTGTTTTCAATTAGAGTTGGCGGTTTTATTAGCTTTAGCAGTGCATTCAAACGTTAGAAGCGTGTTTTACTTAATCCTCTGAAATTTACAAAAATGACCTTGCGCAGCTCAGGGACATGTGCGGCCCGTGGTTGTACTAACATCCTACTTTATGGTTGGGATAGTCCAAACCACAAGCAAAGAGACGACGGGTACTGCGGAGACCTGACTGCAACGTCACAAGAACAGGTAAAATATTCCGTGTGTACATCTCCCTGGTATCAATTATTCCAAAAGTACCACTTTTTAAACCGCAGCTGACTTTGTCCAAGCATGAAATAGAAACACAAGCTCCACACCACGCACTCCTCATCTGCTCTCTCAGAATGTAAACACAAGCACGTGACGCGATAACATTAGAATAGATCAGCACCGTGTGCTACCATGGCACAAATAATGTTGTGAATATAATCATTATTTATAAAGAATTTTTTTGGTTTTACTTTTTATTCCCCCCCAATTTTTTTTTTTGCTGTTAACACTGTCATCTACAAAATATCCATCTTATTCTGCCTATTCGAGGTTGGGTCACGGGGCAGCAGCCTATGCAAGAAAACCCAGACTTTCACTTCATGCAGCTGTTCCGGGTGGATCTCGAGGCGTTCCCAGGCCAGTTGAGAGACATAGTCTCGCCAATGTGTCCTGGGTCTTCCCCAAGGCCTCCTACCGGTCGGATGTGCCCTGAATATCTCCCCAGAGAGGCATCCTGACCAGACGGCCGAGCCGCCTCATCTGGCTCCAGTGCGGTGGAACAGCGGTTCTATTCCCGGGTTTCGCACAGACAGATGACAGAGTTTATTTTATGCATATCGCAGACCTTAACACGAAAGGGAGAGGCCAGCCACTCTAGGGGAAACCAAATCCATCTGCTTGTACCTGGTCTTGTCTTTTCAGCAGTACTCAGTAAAGCGCACGACCGTAGGTAATTGTAGGAACGTAGATCAGCTGGTAAATTAAAAGTTCGGCTAAGCTCTCTCTTAACCACAACAAAGCAATGCAGAGGGCGCACCAATCCACCTGTGGATTTTGCGTTGCATCCTTCCCTCACCGAGATTCATAGACTGCTCCACTTTTGGCAGGCTCCCATTCCCGACCCAAAGATGTCATGCTGCCCTTTTCCGGGTAAGAACCATGGGCTTGGGGGTGAATGCTGAATATATAATTTGAAAAACACAGAGGAAAAGTAAAAATTTAAATTGTATAATTAAAAAAATATAAAATAATAAAGCAAAAAGATCAAGGCCAAACATAAGGGGGTTCATGCAATTTTGTGCTCTTTCAAAAACAGATGTCGATGTCTGCACAAACCAGAGTTAGAAAATGTTTACTCGTTCAACATCAGTTGAAGTCTGAAGATATAAACTGTGTGTAAAATTAGGGTCTTTTTCATATAGAGCGTTTTTTTCTCTCCTACAGGGCAGGCTATTATGTGCCACCAGTGATGGGGTGGACCCCACCCCATCACTGGGGGGATAGGCGACAAAAAAAGAGGCGGTGTGGGGGATCCACCTTCCTCTTTGATGACAGGACACCGACCTCTTCAGCTCCATAAGGAAACAAGGCAGAGAAATTGAGAACATGCCACAGAGGCTACATCCACTCCCCACAGCACTTGTTCCCTCCAAATATGAAAAGTATTTAACAATGTGCTCACCCTCCCCTCCTTGATTAGAATTAGAATCACATCTGGCACCATGTTCTGTCCCTCATTACTGCTGAATCTCATTACAGGCTGATCCCGTGGGAGGGAGCACGGCAGGTTTTTAAGCACACTTCACTTTCTTCCTGCCTCTTGCTCATCTCGTGTGCCGTTTCTTCTATTCTGCGTTTACATTAACGGAAGTCCTCATCTGAGAGAATGACTGAGCACCACCACCCTCCTCCTCCTCCTCCCAGAGCATGGAAATTGTTTTACGCTGCCAATTAAAGTAGGTACGCAGTGTTTTTTTTTTTTCCCTGAGAGTATGTTTTATTCAGAATGTATTATTTTGTTCACTCAAAAAAGGAAGAAAAGTATAAAATGACTAAAATAGGTCTAGCAATAAGTAAGTCCCACTTACTTGCAATAAAACGTACACCAAAGGTTTGGAAATTCAGGCACATTATTTTTAAACCAGAATACACACCTATATAAATATCCTACATTTTTTGGATCAATCTTTGATATCTTGTAGAACCTGTTGGAAACTTGTCTTGTATTTTTTTCTCTGAGTGGCCTGACCATTTTTTGTGGAGTTGTATGCGCAAATGCCGAAAATGGTCTTGCAATGTTACAGAATCCTCTAAAATAATTTCTGGATCCAGAATTTGATCAGTTCTTTGATATCCCGTGTTCGACAATTCCTGAAATAAAAAAAAAACATAACCTTTGCGCTTGGCAGATGTAAAATTGACACAGCTAATTTATCGTGCCCTGGTGTCCCACTGAATAATGAAAGCTACCATATGTAACACATTTTCAACTTAATTCTTTGGGCGGGTTGGAAAGTAAACCTGTCAAGTAGAATGCGCAGAATGTTTCACCTCATTAAAATATTGAATCAAAACCTCAGCAGGTGATTGCACTAGTGAGAAAATACAAGCAGAATTTTTATTTGCAGGCATGAATATTACCATATTAGCATTTGAACCCTTGAATTCAGAAATAAATAGTGGAGGTTGCAGGGTTCCTGTACTCCCACGGTGGTTTCGCTCTAGATCATCGGCGAGTCGCAGAGCGAGCATGGAGCCTGGAGTATCTTCTTTATCCACTGTGGATCTACAGGGAAACAAATCAAGGTTATGAAACTATGAAGACCATCGATACAATAATTCCTCACATGAATATGATCAAAGTTCTACAAGTGAGTGTAACCTACCCATAAATTTCAGGAAGAACAAATCAAATAGATGCAATTCTCCAGTGCTTGAGGTGAAGTACTAACAGTAACATTGACTAGTTACTGGTTAGGTGGAAAGAGCAGAACGTAACACTTTACACTCATTACAAATAGCATATTTACAATCCGATAATTCCATACCGTGGCCATACTGAGCTTGTTGTTCTGTAAAGCACGTCATCATTTGCGCTAATATCTTTATTAGTAGAAAAAAAATGGTACCTATATAATTAAAGCCGATATCGACATGCCTAGTCTGAAGATACATTAAGGAAAGCTACTTTCTTCCTGCACCAGACAGATTTTTAACCAGCCACTTATCTAATGTGGAGAAACTCTTCTTCCCTGGCACGGCAGAACTTAATTGGCGAAAAAGGCCCCCTAAGAATGCAAACAATACGTAGCAAGTATACCCGGCTGACTACAGTGTAACATCTTCTGATAGCTACTTCCAGCAGGATGATGCACCAAATAATGTACCAACAGAAAGCTCACATCATTTTAAGCTGTTTTCATCAATGTGTCAATGTAGTCAAATGGCCTCAAAAAGTCACCACAGAATACCTACTGCATGCGGTGGGATGACATATCTAGCATGGATGTGCAGCTCACAATTTGCGGTAAATGTGTGATGCTATCATGTAAATACAGTATGTACAAAAACTCACATAAACTATAATGACTATAAAATGTGTCAAATTATAGGAGTAAAATATATTTTTGAAACCTCAAATTTCCCCTTGAATTATGACAGATCATGAAGCCAGTTATAATTTGAGCACAAGTAAAGCACAAAAGTTTACTTTGAAGGCTGTGGAAGTGACTGAGAAACAGCAAGTGGAGGCAAATTGTGCATACCGTCAGGTACTGGGAGTCCAGAGATGCCGTCCTGCAGCAGGCAGCGTCTGAATGTCATCGCCTGGCACGCCTGGTAAGACAGCACACACCTGAACAGGCCAAAACAAAGGTCTTAAGGCTGGCTGGTGTGCACGCCCGGGGCCCACCTCATCCAGCAGCTAAGATGGGGTGATTTGCAAAACAACAAGCATGATGTTTGTGTAAATGTCAAAAAAGGAAATGGGATGATAGCAGCTCTATAACGGTAAATAAATAGTCATTCACTCTGTGTACCTGAACCACATGTGACCATTTTCACACACTGCTTTTTTGTGATCGGTGAAGGGCAGCACATCCTGACACAAGCTGCAGCGCTCTTGGAACGTCTGCTTGTGCATCTTTTTCTTGATGTGGCCAATCAGAACCTAAGAGGCCAGCGACAACAATAAACACAAGTTCATGTGATTAGCTTTTACCTTACTTTGAGCCAATGTGAATTAGAGAGCCCAACGCGGTCTGCCACAAACCCTTTTGGACCGCCATAAATAGATTAGGCGCTACCGTTTTTCCCTCGTTCATACAGAGATAATGCATCTGGTGGTCTAGAGAATAAGACCAGAGAGCAGCACTGATCAGTGTTGCCAAATTAGTAGCTATCAAGGATGTAAATCTCTTGGCTACACATCTAGATACACAAGTATGATGTCATTCAATAACAATATATTTGAAAAACAGAATGGTTCTATATGATTTGATACAGGGTACAAATGATATGGTTCAATGCAATTTCATTGATTCATTTTCTATACCGCTTATCCTCATTAGGGTCGCAGGTATGCTGGAGCCTATCCCAGCAAACTTTGGGCGGGAGGCGTGGACACCCTGGACTGGTCGCCAGTCATTTGCAGGGCGCATATAGACAAACAAAGACATACGTTCATACCTATGGACAATTTAGAGTCGCCAATTAACCTAACATGCATGTTTTTGGAATGTGGGAGGAAAGCGGAGTACCCGGAGAAAACCCACACACGCACAGGGAGAACATGCAAACTCCACACAGAAATGCCCAACGGAGATTCGAACCCAGAACCTCCTGACTGTGAGGCCAACATGCTACCCATTCACCCACCGTGCAGCCTCAATACAATTTGATTTGACATAATTCTATGGTTACATTTGTTGATGTAGACAGTGGTAATAATAAAAGACAGGCGTTCTACAAAAGTGACATTCTTACAGTTTTAAAATGTGTAAAAAAGCACCTCATATCTCAAAGAATGCTGTAACTCAGGGGACCCCAACCATTTAGCTGCCACCAGAAAACTTTCAGGCACAATGATTTAAAAAAACAACAACAAAAAAAACAGTTTTTGTAAATAACTCAAATAAATACAGTTTTATGTAAATGGCTATCACAGTCAAATAATTGAAATGGGTATAAGTTTGTTTTTTGTTAAGTTGCCTAATAATTATGCACAGTAATAGTCACCTGCACACACGGATATCCTCATAAAATAGCTAAAACTAAAAACAAACTAAAAACTACTTCCAAAAATATTCACTTTTGATATTAATGAGTTTTTGGGGTTCATTGAGAACATGGTTGTTGTTCAGTAATAAAATGAATCCTCAAAAATACAATTTGCCTAGTAATTCTGCACTCATAAAACACTTAAACACTTAATATACATAACCAACTAAGCAAGGCAGGAGAGATTAGAAAATGAGAAAAAAATATATATTTTTAAGTTTTTTAATTTAATAAGTTTTATTGATGTTGCGTATCACTGTAAATAGTAAAATAACAAGTTTGCATCGGGCCGCACGGTGGCTGAGTGGGTAGCACATTGGCCACACAGTCAGGAGATCTGGAAGACCTGGGTTCAAATCTCCGTTGGGCATCTCTGTGTGGAGTTTGCATGTTCTCCCCGTGCGTGTGTGGGTTTTCTCCGGGTACTCCGGTTTCCTCCCACATTCCAAAAACATGCATGTTAGGTTAATTGGCGACTCTAAATTGTCCATAGGTATGAATGTGAGTGTGAATGTTTGTTTGTCTATATGTGCCCTGCGATTGACTGGCGACCAGTCCAGGGTGTACCCCGCCTCTCGCCCAAAGTCTGCTGGGATAGGCTCCAGCATCCCCATGACCCTAATGAGGATAAGCGGTATAGAAAATGAATGAATGAATGAATTTGCATCCAGAGCTTTGACCGTGTCTATTGGGATGTCTTGTATTTTATAATATACTGGATTTTTTGGAGCTGTTCGTTGAGAATCCATTTCCATGTATTTAAATAATTTTTAAAAAATAATTAAAAAAAAATTTCAAAAGACTAATAATTTGGTAATAAAATCATTTTAAAAAATAAAATACAATTTGAGTAGCCACTTGGCTGAAAGAGCTGGCTGTTTTTAGTGAATGGACCCAAAAGAACTGGCTGAGTAAGAAGAGACGAAATTTCCATCACTATTTCGCTGGTAATTTTGTGGGTGCAGCTTAAACATTGGTGCGTCTTATACACGGGAAATTACGGTATTTGCAGAGCTTGTTAAGAAGAAGATGAGATGTATGATCACAAAAGATGAGGGTGTTACCTGTGCGTCCTTGTCACTGGTATCTTTTGAGAGATGCTCGGCCATGCCCAAAGTGGGAATGCATGTGTTCTCCGTGATCCGCATGTTGAGGTACACCACACCTAACACCTTCTTCATATTCTCTCTGACCAGGTGGGTCTCCACTGAATTGATCCATGCCTTCACCTGCTCCAACTGCTCCTTTGGAGTTTCCCGCTTTGTTTCTATACAGACACCAGCCTCACCATACTCTTTTTCCAATTCTTCCTCCTCTTCTCCTTCCTCTTGCATGAATGTCTTGCTGGCCTCGTGAGAAGGTTTCCAGTAGTTATCTGTCAGTGGTGTCTGAAGTGACTGGTACAGTATCCGAAGCAAAAACAGCCTTAAGCGCCACAAGTAGGGAGAGTCTATTTCCTGGATCTTCTGATCAAGCTCTTGCTGCAACGCCTCTGGAATGCTTTTGTTTTTTAAGACGGTCCACCTCACAAGATCCAGCAGGTCGGCTTGCTTGTACAGGTTCTGAGTGGGGGATTTTAGCAAGAGTCCTGCTGCCGTTTCTGGCGATTTCAAGGCAATAAAGTCTACCTGGTAAGTCCTGTGAATTGGGTGAAAATTGTCGACCAGACCTTGTGTGCTGGCCAGCGCAATATATGCTTCATTGCAGCTCACCGCAATTGCGTGCAGTCGCCTCTCGCCTAAAAATTCCGGGCCCAGCATGTTCTCTTGGTTAAAAATCATAGTTTTTTCAGTGAATTTTGGTGTCAGCTTTTTTATCCACCCGTCCATGGAGCAGGTGTACACAACCCCATGCTTACTGACTGCAAGCGAGACAACTGGAAGCGAGTGGAGTCCCACCACGTGCGAGTTGTACACGTTTAGTCCAGTTGGGGAAATCATAAGCAAACACCAATAGATGTAGCATTCGCGAGATGCCACAATGAGGCTGCAACTCAACTTCTGAATCGGGTGGACCAATGGCACACAAGTAATGTTTTCAACAGCGATCTGGTCACATTCCTTCCAGAGGATGACAGGGTGGCGCAGAGTGAAGTACCCCTTCACCCCCACCATGCTGACTGGCATGATCTTAAGGGTGCCCAGCTCGCTGCCGACAATCAAGCCGCTCATCCGTCTACCCGCGTTTTCATACTCCCACCATGCCAGGTCACTGGGTCTGCTCACCTCGGACTCGATGATGTCATAAAAGACAACATCTGCTCCGTTCTCAAATGGCAACGCAAACTTCCACAAAACAAGGTCTCCATTTTCCATCAAGACGGCAAGGAGGACCATCTCCACGTCCAGGCACGTGTTGTCAGCCTGCGCTTGTTTCACGGTGTAAATGCTTGACCACTTCATCCTCAAGGGAGTCTGCATCTGGAAACGTCGCTGAAGCTCCTCAAAATCCCTGAGGTTTTTCCGAGGTGGCTTGTCGTCTTTTTTGGCGTACCCTCGCTCCTGTAGCATGTCACCGTATGTCTTGGTGAGATCCACTAGCAAGTTCCACGCGAGACGCTTGTGACTATGATGGATGGTAAGTCTATGGTCAAGAGTTAGGCATGCAAGCAAGCAGCGTCCGCTAGAATCGCAACCGAATGGAGACCAACTAGCATTTTTAACTCCTTTGGTTCCTACTCCCCAGGGATTTATCACTCTGTCCAGCAGAAAAGCCTGCCTTAAAGTGGGGTTTGGGTGTGAGGTAAATCTCTCAATGGCTTTAGCCTGCTCTTGTGCTGGTCCCACCTGCAAATGTAACAAGAAAAAAAATACATAACCAGCAAAATTCAAGCTACAATTGTGTCACAAAATTACGGAAATCCTTTGATTAACAGCAGCCCTTGTTTTTATTAGGAATTATTCTGCCTCTTGTGAGATAATTGAAACCTGTGCTCTGGCAATCAAGTCTGGTGCTTGTGTGTCTCACCTCAACATTACAGCAACATAAGACGTGAAATTTGAAGCATTAGGTGACGAGGAATTACTGTAATTTAAATATTCTAATAACATTTCAATGCGGCCAAGACCGGTTTTTGACACCTTTTTTGTTTGATAGCAAGCAGTGTTATTTTGCGAAGGTGACTTTTTTTTAAATACAGCAGATACCAGGTTTTTGTGGGGGTTATGTTCCATGTCTTCCAGCAAATTGCAAAAAGTCTGAAAGTAACTGATACTCTTATAAAAATCGGACACCTTTGATGTCTTTTTCTGTCTATTCTACAAACGATCATACGACAGTCCTGAAAGACAAGATTAAGTGTCAAGAAGTCGTGGCACTTAGTTTGCATGAAGTCAGTGAAGATTCTGACCTGGTGTTGTCTCCACTTTAGGAATGATGCTACCTCATGAAAAACCCGTAGAACACTCAGTTTTCGAAAAACATCGTGAAATCTGAAACAGGATTTGGTAAGGACTCGAGCTATGTTCTCCGTGTGGTATGATATGATATGGTTCAATACAATTTCATCCATCCATCTTCTATGCCGCTTATTCTCATTAGGGTGGCGGGTATGCTGGAGCCTACCCCAGCTGACTTTGGGCGGGAGGCGGGGTACACCCTGGACTGGTCGCCAGTCAATCGCAAGGCATTGTGAAGGTAATTTACCTAAAACATCTTCTCAACCTTCTTTTCAACGTATGCAAACTCCTGCTAGGGGCCGCACGGTGGACGAGTGGGTAGCACATTGGCCTCACAGTCTGCAGGTTCAGGGTTCGAATCTCCGTTGGGCATCTCTGTGTAGAGTTTGCATGTTCTCCCCGTGCGTGTGTGGGTTTTCTCCGGGAATGTGTGAATGTGTGAGTGTTTGTTTGTCTATATGTGCCCTGCGATTGGCTGGCGACCAGTCCAGCGTGTACCCCGCCTCCCACCCAAAGTCTGCTGGGATAGGCTCCAGCATCCCGGTATAGAAAATTAATGAATTCTCCCAGCTTTGTAGGACCAGGGAAGGGGATTGACTGGCGACCAGTCCAGGGTGTACCCCGCCTCCCGCCCAAAGTCAGCTGGGATAGGCTCCAGCATACCGGTATAGAAAATTAATGAATTCTCCCAGCTTTGTAGGACCAGGGTAGGCGATTGACTGGCGACCAGTCCAGGGTGTACCTCCCAAAGTCAGCTGGGATAGGCTCCAGCATGCCCGCGACCCTAATGAGGATAAGCGGCAGAGGAAATGAAAATGAAATGAACCTGCTAATCAATGTACAAACACCTCCCAAAACTCTAAAACGTCGGACGGAAAGTTAGAGCATTATTACCCGAATTTCCTGACCATCACCGGGCACCGGAAGGGAGGTTCTGTGCAGTATCAGCTCCTGTTTGCTGCTTTGGACGTCACACACCAGTTCCATCACAGCCAAGGAGCTGGACGTACACACAGCGAGCCGGTGGTCCTGGGACCAAATAAGCGGTTGTGTTCCTATCACCGGGGACAAGAGCGAGACGACCGGGTCCCGTTTCACAGGCAGGTCGTCCGTACCTACGACGACATCTTCGCCGGACGCCAATTCCGCCTCAACGCTTTCCTCTTTGGTTTGAGCTGCAGCCTCCATACTTGACGACTCGGGCGCCGCCATGTTTGTTGCTCGGTGGAAGTGACGTCACTGATCACGTGATCCGAGGCGCTAAAATTCTCTTTTGTTTAAACACATTTTGAAAGCATATTTCACGACTGCTGCCCTTCGACGGACGTGTATTATCTAATATTGCACTTTTGTGCTATAAATGTTCATGTTTTTGTTCGTCTTTTGGCCTTTTATTTGTCCTCATACGTGTACCAGCCACGCCGGAAATGCTGAATATGGGCCTTCCCGCCTAATCTGTGCCATTTGCATCCCCAGGAAATAAAGTGCATGAATGTAGAAAAACTTAACAGCAACATATTTTTTTTTAACCAATAAAAATTCAAATAAAAATTACTTTTACAAAAAAAAAATACTTTTTAATAAAAAGTAACTAGTTTGAACACTGGGGAAAGATAGCTTTTGTTTGCATCCTTACTTCAGGTAGAAAAAAGTAAACAATTCACACTTGAGTCACTTCCCAGGATTTTCACCCTGAAAATGTTATGTAAAAAAAAATGTAAATGAAAATGTAATATTCTACAAGTCACATGGCTCATAGAAGTCCTCATCGTTACGATCCTCTGTAGGTCATGGAAGGTAATTTACTCGTTTATCTGTATATTCAGGGATATTTCAACTACGATTAAGAACTCAGCACAATATTTTGTAAATAGTTGTTTATTTTTGTAAATACATTTTTTGTTGAATCACTTTTTTTTTCTTTTGTTGCTTTGTTGTCGACGGAAAAGGACGAGCGATTGCCTCGCGACAAGGCCAACCACATATTGGGAACTGATACCGGTCTAACAGGCATGCAAACGCAGATTAAGGACCCTGTCCACACGTAGGCGGGTATCTAACACAGTTATTGGCAGATATATGGCACTAAATATCAGGTTTTCAAAACTGTAGATTTGGAAAAAACTCTAGTCATACATTTGGGTATGGACGCAAATAACCAAAGTTTTACGTTTCCAAACAACATGGATGCCCTCAGAACTGTGTTGGTTGGAGCTCTTGTTTAAACGCTTTTTGCTTGCCGGTTTTTGCAAGCCCAAATATTGCATCACATTGAAACGCAGCGGAGAAAAAGCACTTTGAGATCAGTCTGGTGCCATGTATTATGTTTTGCAGAAATGACTGGATGACAGAGGATGATTCTGATTGGATAGAATTTTAGTAACTATTGCCACCTACAGGTTTGGCATGCTTATGACGGTGGTTCCCTATGCGGTCACGCGGGGATTTGTTTTTTAATGCGAGATTGTGTGGACACCATTTTTTTTAGAATTATGCTGTTTTACAAATACTCTGCTATGTGTGGACAAGACCTAAGATTACGAATATCTTACTGAGATCCAGGATGAGGTCATAAACCTTAAGTGAAATGGAGGGCCGGAAGAGGCTAGAGTGCTTGTTATCAAAGATTTCAAGGACCTGGATTAGTATTAAAGATCACATCACCATGACAAGGAAAAAGGAGGATACAACCAACAAACAAAAATGATGTACAGTGGTGTGAAAAACTATTTGCCCCCTTCCTGACTTTTTGTCACACTTAAATGTTTCTGCCCATAAAAAATAGTTAACTATTAGTCAAAGATTACATAATTGAGCACAAAATGCAGTTTTTCAATTAAGGTTTACGTTATTAAGGGAGGGAAAAAACTCCAAAACTACATGGCCCTGTGTGAAAAAGTGATTGCCCCCTTGTTAAAAAATAACTGGTTTATCACACCTGAGTTCAATTTATGTAGCCACCCCCAGGCCTGATTACCACAGTGAGAGCCATTATCCCCAAATGGCAAAAACATGGAACAGTGTTGAACCTTCTCAGGAGTGGCTGGCCGCCCAAAATTACCCCAAGAGCACGGAGACAACTCATGAAAGCATGAATTCTACTGTCTAGCAAAAAATCCTGAAGGAGAAGGTCCGGCCATCTGTTGGTCAACTCAAGCTAAAGCCATCTCGGGTGCTGCAGCAGGACAATGACCCAAAACACACCAGCAAATCCACCTCTGAATGGCTGAAGAAAAAAAAAATGAAGACGTCGGAGTGGCCTAGTCAAAGTCCTGACCTGAATCCCATGGAGATGCTGTGGCATGACCTTAAGAAGGCGCTTCATGCTAGAAAAGCCTCAAATAAAGCTGAATGACAACAATTCTGCAAAATTCCTCCAGAGCGTGTAAAAGACTTGTTGCAAGTTATGGCAAACGTTTGATTGCAGTTATTGCTGCTAAGGGTGCCCAAGCAGTTATTAGGTGCAGGGGCAATTACTTTTTCACACAGGGCTATGTGGGTTTGCATTTTTTTCTCCCTAAATAATAAAAACATTCATTTAAAAACTTGTGGCCTGCGATTGACTGGCGACCAGTCCAGGGTGTACCCCGCCTCCCGCACAAAGTCAGCTGGGATAGGCTCCAGCATACCCGCGACCCTAATGAAGATAAGCGGCATAGAAAATGTATAAATAAATGAATTAAAAAATGTCTTTTTGTGTTTACTTGTGTTGTCTTTGACTAATATTAAAATGTGTTTGATGATCAGAAACATTTTGTGTGACAAACATGCAAAAGAATAAAAAGTCAGGAAAGGGGCAAATAGTTTTTCACACCACTGTAGTTGGAAGAATTACATACATCAACTTTTGACATTTGACATCACTTCTACAACATTTTAAGTGCCTGCTCATCAAGAAGTACTGAAATTCAAGTATCCATTCAATGGGATTCACAGTACAACACAAAATACGGCAGGAAAGGAATACGTGGACGTGGAAAACTTTAGCTATCCAGACGAAATAAAGTCAACTAAAGTATTTGCTTATTGTCACACCTGTTACTTTCAGTCCTGCTACTTAAATGAGTCATCTTGGCCTAAAACACTTATCATTAAATAAAGATGACCTTATATGGTAAATGTGTTGTCAGATTCTGGGTTGAAAAAAGACTAACATTTTGGGAGCGTTGCAACAAGCAAATGGCACGGATCCGGTGGAATGGCCCAGATCTGAAATGCAAATAAAAAAATATCGTAGACTGTTATAATTCATCGTACTTTTACTTTATTGATATTGTTCCATAACCACAACGAGACAGTTGAAAAGAAATAATGCCCAATATTGGCACAGATCCCCAACTCAAAGTGAGATTATAAAAAACACACACAGGCTGTGAAAAGATGTTCATCAAACTAAAAACATGCATACGTTGCTTCACACTCTGAAGTCTAAACCTAAATACAGCACATATGTTCCTATTTGTTTGTTTTATCTATTTGCGTTTATTCTGCAAAGCTGGGGTGTCACGGCTGCCAGGAAAAAAACACAACTCCTTCCTTTTATATTGAGCTTTTAATTTGCAATGGGCCTTCCAAAATAGACTTTACTTGTAAGAGAGTAGCCAACAGCATCCCTGCAAAATACCTGCCCTTTTCCAAACAGTTTCCACCCACACCTTCCCTAACGGTTTGGGGAGGATGAAGGTTGTGATTCTATGTCACGGCTGTCATACCTGATTTAGATACTCAAAGTGCACATTTGGTTTCACTGGAGTGTATACATCTTGCTGCTGTGTAGGATGACGTCTTCATCTGTCTCCGCTAAAAAAAGGAGGGGGAGAGTAGGCGCTTTAATGTGAAAATGTAAAACAGATGTATCGTTTTCATGCACAAGGTGATTGTTACAGTTTTTTGACCCAACAGCTGTCAGAGCTGGCACTGATCAAATGTGGAAAATACCGTGCCTGATCTCTGAGATGTTGTCCTTTGAACTCCTCGTTTCACTTGAATGCCAATCACGTTCCTCCACAATCATCACTGCACTTTTAGACTATTACCAGCTTGCTTCGCGCACCAGCAAATATTTAGTGTACACTTTGTGTGAGTACATGCAAAACGCTATCTTCTATTTCTGTGTGGGTGTGTTTAGTGACGCATTAAATGATGTATTTAGTCATGGGTTTTTTCAGGTTTATACAGCATCTGGCTGGCCAATGAAATGAACTTGCAATCGTGTACATTGGATATCATCCAATCCAAAACAACCTTACTCGTAAAAAAGATCTAAAACAACCAGAGTTAAGGGTTAAAACCCGGGAGTAACCCCTACAAATACTATAAATGAATACATAAGTATGAAATTCATTAAAGCATAATAAAACAAAAGTGAAAAATAGAAGAAAATACAAAGTTCGTATATTTGGACGTAATTTTAAAAAATCATGTAAATATAACCTCAGAAAGAAGCACACATAATAAACAAACGTGTGCGAGAGATTTAGGCCACCCTTACATGTGTGGTTTCAGCAACGTTACAATGATCTTATTGAATTATTCATTGATTTTCTATGCCAGCTGTCGTCATTAGGGCCTATGCTGGAGCCTACCCCAAATAATTTCGGGCATGGGATATACAGTATGAGAGCACGTGAGCATTGGGTTGGGGTTTCTTGACTACATAGTCTTTGCTACTTACTGGGATTCCAAAAAATGCAACAAAC
Source organism: Oostethus manadensis (assembly GCA_024372805.1). Lineage (NCBI taxonomy): Eukaryota > Metazoa > Chordata > Actinopteri > Syngnathiformes > Syngnathidae > Oostethus > Oostethus manadensis. The sequence continues at coordinate 942,709 of QODF01000147.1, forward strand.
AACACAGCGAAACTAACACAGAAACAAGCACAGAAAATTGAAAACATTTCAGTCTTTGTCATATAAAGCTTGCTTGTCCATTCATTTTCCATATTCCTCCCACAGGCTCTAATACCTATGCTAGTTTCAAAATAGCATTGCAATTTGTAGTGCCAGCGGGGGTGCTGATGTTAAAGGGGTTTAATAAGATTCATTCATTTTCTATACCGCTTATCCTCATTAGGGTCATGGGGATGCTGGAGCCTATCCCAGCAGACCTTGGGCGAGAGGCGGGGTACACCCTGGACTGGTCACCAGTCAATCGCAGGGCACATATAGACAAACAACCAATCATACTCACATTCATACTCTAATGGACAATTTATTAAAATATATATTATAGTATAATATTATAAAATACTAGACACCCTCAGTAGGCGAGGTAAAATATCTGCATGCAAATGTCAAAATATTTACAATCAAACAACACAACATCAACACAACACCACATGCGACGTGCGATTTGTGCGACTTCTGATCAATCCATGTCAGTTTCATGCGTAAAACAAAGTCTCAATTTAAGCTCCACCGGGTAGACCACGCCAACCTCTGGTTTATGCCCCGCCAACCCAGAGCAGATACAGACCATTTAGATAGGTGAAGGGATACAGATAGTGGTGTACTCGCTCATCCTTAATCTTCTTTTCCTGTCGGCTTATCCCTTCAGGGGTCGCCACAGCGAATCGATTGCCTCCATCTAACTGTGTCTTCTGTATCCTCTTCTCTTGCACCAACTACCTTCATGTCCTCTTTTGCTACATCCATAAACCTTCTCTTTGGTCTTCCACGAGGCCTCCTGACTGGCAATTCAAAACTCAGCATCCTTCTACCAACATATTCACTCTCTCTCCTCTGGAACTCAGTCTGGCCTCTCTGACTTTATCTCCGAAACCTCTAACATGTGCTGTCCCTCTGATGTGCTCATTCCTGATCCTGTCCATCCTGGTCACACCCAAAGAGAAACTCAGCATCTTCATCTCTGCTACCTCCAGCTTTGCCTCCGGTCTTGTCCTCAGCTGCACTTTCTCTAAACCAAACAACATGGCTGGTCCCACCACAGTTTACTCGCTCATCCTTAATAGATACTTTATTAATCTCTAGGAGGAATTTACATTTCAAGCAACTCTCCAAAAATGTCATAATCAACGTAATCACTTAATCACAGAATAAAACAATGAAGGCAAGACAGGAGAGATGAGAAAAGAAAAATACTGTAAGAAAATAGAATAAGAATAAGGGAGCAGCTGAGATCCTACTCCCATTCGTGTCACTTTGTCCCTGTAAAAGGCACTGGAGAAGTCCAGAAATGTAATCCTCACAGCACCATTGCCTCTTTCCAGGTGAGCGTGGATGATGGCATCCTCAACTCCCACTTTCTCCTAGTATGCAAATTGCAGCGGGTCGAGGATAGGGTGGGTCTGTGCCCTTAGGTGATAAAGCAGCAGCCGCCCCATGGTCTTCATCAGGCTAGCGGCCTGAAGTCCAACACATCTCATTCACCATAAGTCAGTTTATACATTATAAATAAGGTAAAACGTACAAAATACATGTATGAAATGCCGATTATGCTTCACTGATAATGCTTTTTTGTTTTTTCATGATAACAGTATCATGTTACAGTTTATGTAACATGATATGATAACAGTCACTTGAATTGCAAATGTTTTCAAATTCATGGAGAATGCCAACGTCAAACTAGCAGGAGGGTTTGGAGCAGGGTGGGCGGGGCGAGCGGAAAACAGACATTTTTACGACATTTTTTGCCAATTGCAGGTGGTTGGTGCACAACACCTGAGGAAACCAGGGATCCACTCTGTATGATATATAAAGGAATATGTGTTTTTCTTATATAGAACATTTCTTTGTATGTGGTTGGCAGAGGCCCATTGCTGCAGAACAATATAGCTTTGGACAGTGTGTCAAGGACTTGCACATTCTTGTTTTAATTAAATGAGATTAGATGAAACTTTAATGATCTCCGCTGGGAAATTTTGCAACGTACGTGACATATCCCTTCAAAGAGGCGGGCTCTATACCGACAGTGACATATCCGTCACTTTGTGAAGGAAAAGAAATCACTTCATCTGTCCGCGGTCAGTCAGTACCCAAACAGATCATTCATTGTCACATTTCAGTGGTAATTAATACAAATTGGGATGCCGTTCAAGCATGCAGCATGCGTTGTGTGACGACTTAGCGCACTCTCCTGGACAGGTCGAAGGTCAAACGGCTGCGGCGGCATGCCGAGCCGAGGAGACGCCGGGAGACATTTGTCACAGTACTCGACATGAACGCTTCCCTTGCTGACGCCGCCTGACTCTCAGCGAGACGACAGCGTTATTTGTCACAAAAACAAATGGTTACAAATCTGTAAGACAAATATAGAATAGCACGCCCACCACGTTTTACTCTCCCATTTTTCCGTCTTTTGTTTCAATAATCGAAATGAATAAATGAAAGGGGGACCCACGGTGTGTTTCATTCTTAATGAAGAGTGTAGTGAATGAATATTTCACACACCTGCTGTGTGTGTCTTTGGTGGCTTTTGACTGGGGACCAAATCCCAGCTTGCCATGTATGAATGTAGGATTAAACATTCATCAAATGCTGTCACAAAAACTCTATCCTTGCCTTTCCAGCCACACAAAGAGGCCAGTGCACACACAGGCCAAAGAAGAGGAGCTATGATTTTTTTAAGTAACAGCTTTCCAGCTTTTGGTGACAGACTTGCTGCACTCGAGTCATGTCTGAAAGAATAATGTGGATTTATGGATATAGATGAGGTCAGCTCAGGTCAATCCCATTGCATATCCGACTGCAAGCGTGTTATTACCCAGAGGCTCTTCATCAGCCTCAGTGGAGCACCTTGGCTGCCTCCAAGTGTCAGTGGATGCTGCTTACATGTATCTTGTGAGGAAGCCTGCAGGGAGGTTTTGATGCATGCTTCATCATACATGTTTTAATCATTCCGTCTCTCAGACACCTCCCGGGAGGCCGCCGCTGCAGCACATTACCCATAACACGGAATTAGTGATATAATCATGATGATGATAATGAAATGTATTTAGAGCATGGTTCATTCTGTTCAGGGAGGCATTAGTTGGGCTGCGGCCCCCTTAGATGAGGTTCGGTGTGCAGGCTTGCGCATGCCGTCCACCAAACTCCCCCCACCCCCAGGAGACTACGCCCAGTGGGTCGCCACGTCAGAGATTAGCGCCGCTAGCAGTCGACTCGGCGCTCCTTCCACGCTGTCAGCTGCGAAAGCCTCACCTGACAGGTGCTGCTCTCAATCCGTGCCCCTCTGCCCTCCCATGCTGTCCTCGGGGTGGTGGGCGGTGGATGAGCCCTTCCCCCACTCCCCTTTTACACGTTGTGACAGCCTCTAACGGGCCATGCTCGGAGATGAAGAGAGCTTCATGCACCGGTAAAGCAAACCCCCCTCTCTACAAGACACCAATTGATATCACATCAGTGATATCAGTAGGCAACACAGTGCTGGCCTTTTGTTTAGCTCCCCTCGGGGATGTTCAGTCACCTGTTAAAGGTCATGGTAATGGCAAGGCAAGTAAAAAGCTTCCGTGATAGAAATACTGGTAACGGCACCAGTAACAATGCGTTCATATACAGTTGCCCCCCCGCCATTTTGCGGTTGGAATGTTGCGGCTTCATTGCATCACAGTTAAAAAAATATATATCCAGCATTCACACATATATTATATCATGCACTTTTGTGGCTGAATACAACCTACTATTATTACAAAATATATGCAGATTGAAGCACATCTGATGTATCGTTTGCCTAAATTAAGCATTTTTGAAAGTGACAAAATGAACTGAAATACAATTATAAGGCATTCATAGACACATTCAAAGTAATTTCCACCAGTCAGTAGGTGTCAGTAATGTAATGCCCCCCCCCATCTCCTTCTCATTGGTGGCCAGTGGATCTGATATGGATGTGTTTTATTGTAAATAAACGGTTAATCAAACGTATTGACATCTTTGTTTGTGTAACTGAGAATTGCAAAAATGAGGATAATGAATTGGGGAATACAAGTTCATGTCACATGCAAACACAAGCGACAAGGGCCCGACCACCAGCTTGGCAAGGCGTCTTTTAAGTACAGTTGATTCGGATTTCATCCCCGTTATGCATAGTTTTGGTTTATTCATATTACATATACATGTTATATTACATATTCATATTACAAATATAGCTTACTAAATATGAGTGTCTTTATTAGCAGGGGAAAAATGCTTACCTTACCTGTAATACCGACCTCAAAACCGTCAATACCGGCAGGTGGAGGACGCAATGGCCCCCGCCGAGCTCAGTGTCACACTGGTCGAGGGGCCGCCCCCGGTGGCCACCGTGTGCCTCCGGTGCTCTGATAGTTTTTGTTTTGCCCTTCTTCTGACATGATTGAACCGTTTTTTTTACCGGGCAACGATTCTCAGTACGTCAGAGCAAAGCTGATTTCTGATACTTGTAATCTCCTCCCAGGCCACATTTGCATCATCAGCCCGTGGAGGTCTGCCCGCGTGACCATATATTCGGCCACTGCGAGCTTGGACCTCCCGGACCAAAACATCACTTTCCGTCTGGGAGAGGTTTGGCCGTCTTTTGCCGTCTTCATCCATATTCAATGAAACTTCGCTTCGCCAGGGGAGCATTTAAAATTGAGGAGAGGAGCTCTTTTGAATGGTGAAGATTTGACTCCGTGGTGTTAAACCCAGTCACACCTTCTCTCCCTCCTCTTTGCCACTTGCGCTGGCAGGAGGGTTGGAGGCGGACTTACGCCAGACTGCGCATGGCACAAAATTGCAAAATGCGTCTAAAACATGCACCTTTGCCCGCGCCTTGCCTGCACCTGGTCTACAAAATTAGAGCCCGAAGCTGCACTGCATCATTTCAAACTCTGCAGCCAGTTCCTCTGCACGTTTTGACACAGTATCTACTGTGGACACATGTGCTTCTGTGAGCGAGCATGTTCATTATGTGTTATTTTTTGCACTTAAGTGAAATAGCCTGCTCGAGTGAGGAGTTGTGACGAGGTTGTTTGTAGGTCAAGTTGTCTTTTGACTTATTTTCAACCACAAACTACAGACTGGCTGAATGAGGTGGCCTTAGAGAGTATTGTTTTAGTTTCTTTGAAAGATCCTCCACATTGATGGATTGCACCTCACTGTACTAAGCGGCAGGTTGCTGCCAAACTTTGGTAGCCAGCGGCTGTTGTGTCTTCTGACCCAGTGTGGGCAGCTGGCAGTGGGCAGGGCATGCCCTGTGGCAGTGCCAGAGGAAGGCCAGGAGGACTGTGCCCCAGGTCTGCTCCCCACCTCTGCACAGGCCCTGCTAATGGAATGGGGCTGAGTTGTCCATATGGCACTTGTGAGAAGAAGTGGAGACACTGGAGGTTGGCAAGGCAGAGTCACCAGGCAGTCTCCCGTTAGATATTGAACAGGACAGGAACAGACCTGTATCATTTCTGCACGCCTGTCCCAAGTTACACAGTATAAAATGATGTCGAAGTTTTCTGTTAGTGCTGTATGCACGCCCTTAGCATCGACCTGCAACCTACCTACCTCTTTGAACAAAACATTTGTGCATTTCCATACTTCTTCTACGCTTTCTTTTACGACTCTTTTTTAAATGTATTTGTCAATTTAAACTAACAGCAAACATACCTAAGGGTTCATTTACATGGCAGAACTTCAGAAAACCTGATACTGTGTTCTCTTATTAAGCAATCTAAATAACCACATGTTATTTATTTCTGTATGTAAAGTGTGTCCTTGTGGTTTGAAAGCAATGGCAAAAATACATATGTTCAAGAAGACCTTTTTGGCAAGATTTAATTCAGTTGGAATATTAAGAATTACCCTCTTCATTATGCTCATGGCATTGAATTGATTGTAACTGGAATGTTCTGGTTGTTTTAGGAGACGTATGACCTCTCATCTGCACAGGCTTCATCATGCTCAAATACAAGATAGGGCAGCTCTAGTCTAAGCAGGACTAGGTAGCACAATAGAACCGTAATAACTAGTTTCCAAAGCCTAGATATCAAGATATGTAGACAAGACATCTAGATCTAGTCTTTGAGCATGAGCTGATGAATCCTGCTTGGATGAGAGCTGAAAAGTCTTCTAAGACAACCCCAACAGTCCAGTTGTGATGCAATGCCTTGGAAATACAATGACCTGGATGCATGACAATATTCACTGGCTCTTATTATTTGTATATAACCATATATAATATATATTATTTCTAATATGTTATTTGTTATGGATGTCACAAGATTTTGCAAGGTTTAAGTGTGACAAGATTTTTGTCTACAAGATGTTTGCAGTAGGCTTGGGATGATACCAGTAGAAAGGAAAAATAGTACATTGCAATATATTGTCATAGATCTGTTTCTATTTTTCATTGCGCTTTTCTTAAAAGTCAAGTTTAAATATCGTCTCGCCTGGTTCTTGTAGACCCAATCTCGTCAATCGTCCTGTGTGGTGTCCCGCAATTTACATAATTAGTGATGCAAAGTTTGATATTTGCAAGATTAACATGACTCAGTGCAGTAGCTCACATTTCCTTTGTGTCTGGATTCAAGGGAGACCATGTACGTGGTCATGTGTTTACAATTCTCCCCTGCTCTCTGTATCACGCTCAAAGGAGCGACTGCCGGTTTTCACTTGATTATTTTGAGTTGTTTCTAGTCATTTTTATAGTGAAAGGTGGTAGTTATCAAAGGTATGGCGCAATCGCATTGTAGTCGGCTATGCTGGATGCTTAGATGTGTGAGCGTTTGTGTCGGAGTTCATCCTACCAACCCACATAAAGCTAAGGGAAACTATACAACATAATAATGCCTTGAAAATTTAGGTCTGGACTTCTTGGGTAATCCCATGTGAGTCTCAATGTTTCATTTTACTAAGATACTGTATATTGCAGAATTGAATTCTCCCACTCGGTGGATGAGTGGTTAGCACATTGGCCACACAGTCAGGAGATCTGGAAGTCCTTGGGTTCGAATCTCCGTTGGGCATCTCTGTGTGGAGTTTGCATGTTCTCCCGTGCGTGTGTGGGTTTTCTCCGGGTACACCAGTTTCCTCCCACATTCCAAAAACATGCATGTTAGCTTCATTGGCAACTCTAAATTGTCCCTCGGTATGAATGTGAGTGTGAAAGTTTGTTTGTCTATATGTGCCCTGCGATTGGCTGGCGACCAGTCCAGGGTGTACCCCGCCTCTCGCCCAAAGTCAGCTGGGATAGGCTCCAGGATCCCGTGACCCAGAATTCTCCCAGCTTTGTAGGACCAGGGAAGGGGTCCTTTGCCTGTGCTCAGGCAAAGACGCAAGGTGGTGTAAAGTTCTCTACAAGTGGACTGACTTGACTTCTGCCAGGCAAGGCACGGGGAAAATGCCATGAAGCAGAAGCCATGTGCAGAGCAGCATTAAAGCAAAATATTCACACATGCTGTGAGAAAATGCTGAGCCTCTGCAATAACTCCTTGTCAACTGCACACTCAGGCTGATGCAAATGGCACTGAAATGAGCATTTGAGGCTGACACTGGCAATTTGTACTGTAGAGTTGAAAATGAAAACAGCGAGGACGATTACATGCAGTGTGACGTTGGCCTGCCCTTCCCTGTTAATACTCTGTTAAAAAGTGAGACAGACTTTTAAAGAGGTCACTCTAACTCGCCCCAAATCCCTTACTTCCCTGTCCTCCTCCTTTCACCATCCTCCTCTCTGGATCGCAAACAAAAGCTACCTCTGGTGCTGCCACCTCCCCTCCCCATCTCCTGTGTTTCAGTTTTTATTGGTGACATCTGCCGCGAAACAAACTCGCTTAGGAAGAGAAATTACATGTCAGTAGAAGGTCCTCTAGCCCGCACAGCTAATCTGTCACACGCCGCTCGTTGTTTACCGCTTCCTCCCGCTCGCCGACTGGCCGGCTGCATGCGCTGTGCAGTAATGGCGACAGATGCTGACCCATAGAAGTGTGAATCTTGCCGATTTCTCCCTGCTGACAACCTGTAAATTACAGCTATCGGGAGTAATTAGACCTGATAAAACCCTTCCGAGCCTCACCCTCCCCTTGACACCCTCACAATTAAGCACACTGCTCTGGACCGTCAATGCTCAGATTTTGTGCCTTTTTGAGGCCGGATCCAAAGCCAGCATCACTGTTTTTTTGGCACATTTTAAAACCACTGGGCTCAGTGGAACACAAAACAACTATGGCTAAATAATCCAAAATATCTGTCTTGTGATGTATTGCCTTACTATTTTGTTACGTATCATCACATGTTGCTGTTTGCTTCACGTCCTGCAAAAACTAAAAAATGAGGAATGAAAACATGTTTTATTGTGTCAAGCTTGTTACAGTTGGATGATCTACTGCTTGCTGCTCCATTCTGTTTTCATAAAGAGCTAAGAGTTACTACACCATCAAGACAAGATCTGTTTTTTAAACAAAGCACTGGGAAGCTTGTATAATGAACGTAACTTGCGATGGACATTCAAGGTAATTGATGCCATCCATCCATCCATTTTCCTCCGCTTATCCGGGTCCGGGTCGCGGGGGCAGCAGCTTCAGTAGGGAAGTCCAGACTTCCCGGTCTCCGGCGACCTCTTCCAGCTCCATCGGGAGGACACCAAGGCGTTCCCAGGCCAGCTGTGAGACATAGTCCCTCCAGCGTGTCCTAGGTCTTCCCGGAGGCCTTCTCCCGACCGGGCATGCCCGAAACACCTCACCAGGGAGGCGCCCGGGAGGCATCCGGACTAGATGCCTGAGCCACCTCAACTGGCTCCTCTCGATGTGAAGGAGCAGCGGCTCTACTCTGAGCTCCTCCCGGATGGTCGAGCTCCTCCGTGAATCACCACCTTACCGCGGTGGAGGGGTTTGAGTGCCCGAGTGATCCTAGGAGCTATGTTGTCGGGGGCTTTATGCCCCTGGTAGGGTCTCCCAAGGCAAACAGGTTCTAGGTGACGAGCCAGACTAAGAGTGATTCAGAAGACCCCTATGAAAAAAACCAAGAGAAGTGACCGCACCTCGCCCGGACGTGGGATACCGGGGCCTCACCCAGGCGAGCGCCTGGTGGTCAGGTCTTCACCCGTGGGACCTGGCCGGGCCTAGCCCGAAGAAGCCACACGGGAGCTCCCCCCCGCAGACCCACCACCTGCAGGGGCAAGCATAAGGGTCCGGTGCTGTGTGATTTGGGGAGTGGTCGAGGGCGGGTGTCCGGGCGACCTGGTCTTCAGCAGCCAAATCTGGTTCTTGGGTAATTGATGCATGCAGGTTAAAAAACTGGGTTTCCAAACTGGCCATTAAAATGTCCCTGACATGATTTATCAACTTTGACTGCTTTAAATATGTTTTGTATTGTCTGTAATTGTGTTTTAAATTCTTTAATTTTTGAACGCGAACAGTAAATTCACAAAAAATGCCTTTATAGGTCATGGTTTCCACCCATGATGATCTAGTTCTAGCTCTGTTCCGTCTCATAGCGTCCTTTTTCAACATGCACTTATAGCATACTTTTAAGACCAATGCTTCTTGTCAAGGTGTTCCTTCATAGCAGCTATTAGTGAAATGATCACTGCAAAGAACAGAAGTCTGGTGTTTGTTACAGCATGTAGTGTTTTGTATCAACAAAAGCAACGGCCACTTTTGGACAATTGAACTCAGCAGTGTGACAGTTATGGGTCAGTAATGTCATTCATGTTGCTTTTTCTATGTTCCAAAGGTCAGTGAAGGCACCTTAGTCATGGGATGGTGGGAGAGTCACATGTGATTGGTGAAAAACAAGAAAAGGTGTATGGAATCACAGGAGTGCCAAAATGACAAGGAAATACACGTGGAAATATAAAGAGAATCAATAATACAAAAATATACAAATGTATTCATATTGTAATTCCATTATGTCTTTGCTTTTTGTGTATTTCCTATGTTTTTCCCATTTTATTGTTGATTTTCCTCTTTTGTCTTTGTCTTTTGCATTTGCTTTTCCTCTTTGCATTTACCCAGATGCCTGACTCCAAATGCAACAGTAACTTGTTATGGTTGGTTATAGGCCTTCTACAAAGTTGAAGCATCTTGGTGCCTCTATGGGGAGACTTTAGCATGAGCACGTGGAATGGCAACGCTTTCTGTTTGCACCTTTGTATGGCCGTCGGTATTGCTTTCTGACTAAAAACAGACATTACACACTCCAAAGAACTTGAATTCCTTTGAAATGTTTCTGCCTAATGCAAAATATTGGAAGCTTAGTCCGATAGCTTGTAACCCTGATCCTGTTTAAGTGTAGTACTATCGTTGGCAAAATATTGTGGGCATATGGTACTGGTATACCAGTTTTTAAAATGAGTAATTCAGACCACTTCATTTTTTTGGTTTGTTCCTTGGCCCATGTCATACCCCCATACAAAGTTTTTTATAAGTGATTTGAGTTGATCGTTTTGATTTATTGGCGCCCTGCCCTCTCCTCTTGGATCAGAGCCCAAGCTCTTACCTCAAACTCTGTGATGACTTTGAAGAGTGTAAGATCAAGTTGCAGAGGTTATTAGACACTACCAGTTTTCCAACCTCACTGCCATTTAGTGCAAATAGCAGGGTCTCAAGCAGACAGGTCAGCATCAGGGGCCACCTTTTCTTGCCCTGGCATCCGTGTTCGGCCCAAATCACCACAGAGCCCGTCACTGCCAGGCATGCTCTTAAAGGCACGGCCCGTGCCCCTTTAAGTATCTCACTCTATACCAGAAAGGTCACACAGCTAAGTCTTGTCATCCTCTTGCCGATTCTCTACCTCCCCCACCTCATTCTCCCTCAGCGTTCGCTTCCTGACCATCAGAGCCAATCGCCGTCTACCCCTTGCCTACTCCGCCACCAATGGCGAGCGGCAATCTGTCACCCGGGCACTAGGAAATGCCACCCTGCCGACCGCCTTCCGTACACTCTGGTAATAGCTTCTGGCAGCCCTAGGAAGATAAGTAACAAGCAAAAGGCGGGAGAGCTGGATGAAGAAGGTGGAGGGGATGAGAGGACCCTACCTAGCATCCATGATGCCCCTGTTTCGCCGCTGTTCGACCCTCCACTCACCCCCCCTTTTCCCTCACCCCGGTTTGGCCCGGTCGCTTTGCACGATACTTCAGTGAATAAATGAGTCGTTTTAATCCGACTGACAAGCTGGCATTGCCCAGCCCTGCCCTCCATCTGTACTGGCGGCCAGCGCAGCAGCAGGGCCCAGGCAGCCTGTGTGCCAATCCAACACACAGCTTATCCTGGCTGTAGCTTCAGGGACAGAAGGGTTAGAGCTCTATGTGGCAGCTACTTTCTCACCAAATGAGCTATTTATATGAGAAAGGGATTAGCTGGTGGAAGCTTTGATGAACTGGAAAAAATCAAGAATTTGCTCCGGTCTTGCTCTGGTGCACGTTTGAATTCCTTGCCTTTGTACATAAAACGCGCTACTTATTGGCTGCCTCACAGTGTGATCGACCAATCGGGTGTACGGCTTTGACATTTTTTTGACACGCAATCTCCCAACAAGTTTAGGCAAACCCAACCCTTTTATGTAACATGTTCTGTATATGGTTGATGTAGTCCTACAGTCGGTGCACAAAACTACCCCTGGGGTTAATTGTTGCTTGGTCGTCACAGCGAGGGATATTTTAGCGAAAAACCTTAAGGGACTCAAAACACTTGGCTGCAGGAGGTGCTAAACCCTCTGCTCCATTTCCTCTCTCCACAAGGTCCTCTCCACTGTCACTCCTTGGCCATGTGTCACCTCCAAGTCCTTTTGGGAAGGGACCTGGTAACATTTGAGTGGCCAATTAAGCGCAGGGGCTCAGTCCGGGCACCCCTCTGGGTTCCGTTCAGTCATGTCACCAATACGCAGGCTGCTATACACTCACACACACACGCACGCACACACACACACATTTAGGTCCACCTCCCACCCTCTCATTCATTTTCATGCCTACTCCCCCCTTCTGGTCTGCCTGACAGTCGTCTTGGTTAAAGATACTTTACCAGTATTGCCAACTATATTTAGCAATTATTCGTACTCCTTGGCGACCCCTCTTAAAAAAAGTCAAGTCGTGACAAATCTTGCTACTTTTTCCGTGTCATCGGAAGCTTTCGTAGACCACGACGTAGCATTTTTAAGCCTGGTTTATGCTTCGGGATAATCGCGATCATGAGGATTTCTGAACATCAGAAGCAGAAAGACACTATGTGTTTTGTATTTTTGCTGTGATAATTATGGCAATTTGTTGTTTTTTTATATTGGTGAATTTATTACTTATTTATCATTTTCCTTATAGTACTGCTATATTTGAAATGACAATTTTTGCATGACACAAAAAAATCCATAAAAATAAAAAGACAGTGTTTGTGGTCAAAATGCATATGTTCTTCTTGTCAAAAGTACCGGGTCAGGCATTGTTTGTTAAATGTCAGCATTTGTCACGGATTTGGCAAAAATCAATAGCAGTTAAAGAGACAGAGCACTGTTTTCTTCAATTAGCCCGGATAACTTTAAACCCCCACATAAAAGGGAAATATTATTATCCTCAAGGTTGAGGATAGAGATTATGACACAGATTGAATAATTGCTTAAGTTAAGAAGTGCTGGGATAATTCCAACTTAAGTCTTTTGAAGTGCTAAAGGAGTGCTTATTCCCTCAACCAGTGGGAAAGAGCAGCGCTGGATTATTTAGGTTACAGGCTTGGTGGTGACAGCTGGGCAGCGTTGAACACCAACCAAGTAGACATAAATTGTGGAGCCCTTTTTTTTGGTTAAGTAGGTTAATATCTCAGAATGGTGTTTAATGTTTTATTCAGCGCAGAGGCAGCATGGACAGTGTAAAGGGACGGCAAGTGTTGTTTGAATGCAGATGGGAGGCGGAGGGTTTACGGCAGTCTGGCATCTCTCGGAGGCCGCCTCCGAGCCCCCTTGTCCCTGTTAAAGGGGCACAGAAACGATCCTTGCTCCTCTTGAGTCCTTTTCATATTAAACATGTGCTTTGTAAGTGTGCCATCATCACTATTCATTACAAATAAATACTTAAGCACTTGGAGCTGAACACCCTGCTGCTTTACAATAAGACTTTTCTTCTGTAGCCTGCTTGTCCTCCTCTCACTCACCTTGTCTTCGTTGCCTTGCTTTACCTTCGGTGGCTCAATCTTCCCCTGCCCTTCAACTGACTGCAGTGCTGCGAGCTCGGCAGTGGCCTGTGCCAATGTGCCAAAGCACCCTGCCTGGCGTCCCAAATTCTCTGTCTTCACCCAAAAGAACCTTTGTTGTGCTCCAGGTGCTTCCCAGGACGACGCCCTTAGACCTGAACTCCCCTTACGTCTTCCCCACCCCCCGGTTTTTGCACAAACACGACAAACCCTCCCACACAAACACCCTCAAGTTCAAACGTGCACCGCTGCCCAAGGCGTTCATGCCCCTCTCCCCGTCCTCTGTAGCACATTTTTGGAAGGTGATTTGATTTTTTTTCCCCCCTTCTCTTCTTTGGCGGGCTGGCTGCTTGGCTGGCGGGCTGGCTCCAGCGTGCGCTGGACCGAACCCGGGCCAGTGTTTTCAGCTGATGAATTGCAGGCGAAATGCGGGGCGGCAGCTGGTGCGGAGGGGCGTCGCGCGACCGACGAGCTCCATCACAGGCTGCTCTTGTGATGAGGGAAATCAGAGAGACAGAGCTGACAAGTTCATTTAACACCAGATCTGGAGGAAGCCAGAGTGCCACTGTGCTCTGGATAATTGATAACTTTGCCACTCGGCCACACCTCGTCTCACCTTGTGCCCGCGATAGATCAGCTCGTGTCTCAGTCAGGAATGGACCCTGCCTAGGAAGACATTGGTGCTTCCTGGGGAACGACGCTTTCATTTGTATGAAAGATGCTCCCGTTTATATCGACATGTGTTGTAGTAACTTCATCATTATCGCCAAGCAGCATGAAGTGACAACTGCAACATAACTTCTGAATAGTACACAGCATTCAAACGTGCATGCGGTCACTTCCTGTTCAGTGCAAAGTAAACTTAAAAATAGCAGCATGGCAGTGTTAACCTGGTTGCTACCACAGCAACTCAGAAAATGTCATTTTTGTTCTTTTTAGCCACCGGAAAAAAAACAAAGAAATGACAATAGCGGCTCTGTTACATAAAATATAAAATAGCATATGAAAACTGAAGGCTCTAACTAGGAAAATGCATCAATGGAGGAAAACCGTGTCGGCAAACTGCCGTAGGTTCCCAAATCCTTTAGTGTTGCCCATTTTCCTTATGTCTCGGGCCAAAGTCACAAGTAAGTGTGCAAGCAACGGCTAGTTTCAATTTTGGTTCTGTCGACAACCGCTTATGTCGATGTGTCAGCCAGTCTAAGGGGTGGAGACTTGAAGATTATTACGCTCATTCATCATGAATGGGGATGGGACATTGCACATTTGCTTGGGCCTTACTTCAGGCAGTCCATCTTGGGCCTAGCTCTATTTGGATGTTAGTTTGTATTACGTAATCTTAGCCAAGCTTGTTGTAAGTTCTCTGACAGCCCTCCACTTCACGCCCACAGTGCGTGTCATTTATTATTATAGTATATTATATTATTTGTATTGTATTATTTATGATGATATATTTATTTATTATTATTAATTAATATAGTATATGATTGTAGTAACTCAAAAGACCATGATAAAAATGTGAAATTGCATGCAACTTCCAAAACTAGAAAAAAAATGTTGGGTGAATACTCTACTGTTGTTCACTCGCGCTATTTCTCCCATATTTTGGAAAATCAATTGGCAGGAAGAAATGCACTTCCACTGACTGCATCGGTGAAATACAATCTCCTTGAGCCACAGTGATGTGATACTGCAGGGGAGGAACACCGCCTGGATCTCTGTCACAGGCTGGCTGGGCGCTGGCGAGCGCGAGCCCTGTTGACTGGTAATGCCTATTAATTACAGATACAAACTGCTAATTAGCAGACCAAACACTGGCACTAGTAGCGTTTGTTTCCCCTGCAGCAATTAGATTGAGCTCTAACGCAAGGAGACAGTAAACCTGAGCGGCCTGATGTGCATCATAACCATCCATGCCTCGCTGCTGTGCATTCTAAAGGCCAGCTTCGAGCACCAAATCAAGCACATAAAGCAAATCCTGACAATGATACAAGTTTGAACTATTTTTCCAGTTTAGATCTTCAGAATTACAAAACAAAGCTAGACTGTAATGCATTTTTTGCTATTTTTGATTTGCTGTTTATGATAACTCATCACAAGTGCAGGGGGAGTTTGTACCACTAATTGTCTTTTTCTGTTACTTGAACTGTGACATACAGTAGAATTGCAACAAGGATTCAGAAGATTGCTTTTATTAATTTGAGCTGATTAGTCACCATTTCTGTCTCTTTTTGTCCAGTAGCAACCATGCAAGTCTTTTCCTGATGACTGAGACGTTTTAAAATAACGTGAATGTCCCTACTCCCAATCTTTTGTCAACACTAACACTAATTATTATTACATTACATAAGTGTCTATTAACTACATCATGGGTGTTCAAACTTTTTTTTAAACAGAAAGATCAAAGGGTGTGGGGTGCCACTGTATTTTTGTATATTTTTGAAAACTACTTTGGGAATAGGCTTTAAAAAAACAAGCATGAAAAGGTTAGCCTTTTTTTCTGTATATTGTCTATTTCTGCTGTATTTTTCCCATTTCTGTTGTTTTTTGTTTGTTTTTTTTTTCTTACAGGCTGAAATGGCCCCCAGGCCCTACTTTGAACACCCCTGAACTACACTCTAGGTTTTCCCTGTAGGGGGCACTCTTACTCGGGTGATGGAGTGGTTGTCTTCCAGTGCGATGATTGTGGGTAAAAAGTAGAAAAGTGCTGTAGAAGTGAAAGCTCATTTGCAATTTACCTTGCTAATTGTTCTCAAAAGAATATGTTGAAAGAGTCTATCTCTAAAAATAAAAATAAAAAAAGAAACAGTTCAAAGCGGTGGCTGACTCCTGTTTGTTTCTTATTTTATTTTTTCCAACAGTTTCCTTCTATTCTGTTAAGATGTGTGAATTATTGCAAGTGACTAGGCTAGCATTCAATAAGCTCTGCTTTTTTGTGTACATGTAGTCGTGTGATGTTGCTCAATGTCACCTTTTGCTGCAACCTCTGTGACAATTCATGTTAAACTGAGGCGCATCATCTCCTCCTCATTTGAGAAGTGTTTTATTGTTTGGAATGTATTAATATTGCAGTGGTTCCCAGCGGCTACCGTGCTCCTCCCCACTTTGCCACTGCAACCCAGTCACCACGAAAAAAAAATAAATAAGTAACTGGCCACAAAGTGTCAGCCAGCCTTAATCCCCTTTTAATTTCCTTGCGGGGCCTGAGCCAAGATCTCTGGCTGCAGCCGCTGATGGCGGGATGGCCATGGTGACAGGCAGCGCAGGCCTGGAGATCTTTACTAGAATCCCAGCAAAGAAAATACAATAACCACACACCAGCACCACTGTTTGTCTTACACTTGAGTGGGATTTAGCTTTGCCGAGCACTCTGTCAAAAGTATGTGCACACTGGGCGCACACACACACGCGCACACACACACACACAAGTGGGATTGTCAGTCAACCAGATTGTACTCTGGACATGTGCATCAGAGGATACACACACACACACACACACGCACACCTACATGCATATATTAGGCATGTGCTCCAGCACTCAAGCACAGCCCTAGATGAGGCTATTTATATCTTAATTTATACAGGTTGGTCTCAGCTTAGCGGTGATCGCCACGCAGCTGCCCAATCCCACAATGCTGGGAGTATTATCTCCTTTTGAACAGCAATTTATTTTCCTCCCACCTCGCCACCGTTGGAAAGTAAAGGTCCCGTCATTAAAATGTATGCTCTCTCGATGCACACGCGCGGGAAAAGGGCAGCAGCCGGCGAGCGCCGTGCGCTCCCCGTTCACGTAATGAAAGGCGTAAAGGAGGCGGCGAGGTTGCACGGCGCGCATCTTTGTAGCACGCTTGCCCGAGAGGTGGATTTGAGTGTAACAAAATGTAGAGGCACAGCGTTATTGTTGCAGATGAAGGAATTTTTCCATGACATTTACACACAGCGGGGATTTAGCTCCCGGGCAGCACTCGTACGCATACTAGCATTACTCCGTGCACACATTTGGTCTCAAATTTGCATCCATTGCGTTTGAAAGTCAGCTACTACAAACCCAATATTGTAAACGTGGCAATTAGTAGATATCGGCATCTCAAATGGTACATACTGTAGATAGCAGGTACTGTACATCTTTACTGTACCTGGTATTTTACAGAAATGAAGTGATTAGGTGATGAAAACTGCTACACTCAGCTGTATGTCTTTCATCGTCGGCACTCTAAAGTACACGCTGCGTCGTTTGATTATACATAAATCACACTTAGTGGAGGAAAAAGAGAATATTCAATGCATCTCTAAAGGTTGTTTTTTCTGGACGCCATTTCTCCCTGCGAAGCATAAGGACTACGCCCGCGTTCTCAGTCCAGTCTCATTTAAGGCTAATTCCTGTGCGGCGCCGGATGTTTGATCCCGTCGCCCGTCCGAAGTCATTAAAGGGTTATTAGTAAACAGATATTCACGCTCGCTCACTCTTGCCAACTGTTTCCTGCCATCTGCCGCCGCCGGCGCACGTGCTTCGACGTTGGGAAGGCGCTTCCTGAACGGGCCGAGCTTTCATCGAGTCTAAACACAGTCAAACAGTGTCATCCTCCGGCGTGCGTGTGTGTGTGTGAGATGCGGGTGCGTGTGAGCGAGAGAGTAGACCAGGATTCGTCCTTGCGTGATTGCAGGTCGTGATATTACGTGTCGTGTAAGTTTGGAGCTTCATCGCCATTTTAACTGGCTCTCCTTCTCTTGTCGTATCATACCAGATGACCATCTCTCCTTCTCGCTCTCCCTCGAAATACACTCCCTCCCTCTGGCTGCAGCTCTGCCCTCATGTCTGTTTTTATCCTTTTTTATTTTCAGTAATATAGAAGGGATTAACCCCGCTGGCCCCTCTGTGGTTACTGTTTCATTTTATTCTTATTAAAATCTTAAGAACCTGCTTTATTATTCCTTCTTGATACGACCTCAATAATCCTCTGCCTGCTGGAGTGTGTGTGTCTGCCACAGACCCCCGCGGGTGGCTGTGTGATGCATGTGTGCTTGTGTTTTGGCTGCCGGGACGTCCACGTTGCATTTATTCATGCGACATACAACATCCACGACCGGTTTGTTCCTGAAGGTTCTGCACATTTCGATCTTGCATATACTGTAAATCCTAAAAAAGGAAACGACGCACGCTCCATGTCTTCATTGTCTCACGTGTTTAAATCTCTTTAGCTGCAATTCAACGTTGGTGTCGAGCAGGCTATTACCGCTGATGGGTCTCCGGTGTTTGCCGTGATCTTTCTTACAATGCGCCGCATTGATTTGGTGAAACCTCTGATATATCTCAGCCAGGAGTGTTGTCACAGCAAAGCTTGCCCGGATCGCAGTCATGCTTTCTCCTACTGCTTGGCTGACCCGGGGAGTGCCTTATTCTGAAAGGCAGTTGCACGTGTGAGTGAGGCTCAGCGTGATGCGTTTGATTGCATCTTCTGATAAATATTATAGGGCTTCATTTGTCTACAGTTAAACAAGTGAAGAGGTGGGCAAACTGTTCGTCTGGTGGGCAGCATTGACCTAAAATAATAGACCGGGGTATGTATGTGTACAGTATATACTGTATATACATACACCCGGAAAGTACGTGAATAATAGATCTGTGATAAACAATATAAAGTATGTACGATAACATTTTTGACTACCAAAGAGCAGATTTGGTCCCAAAGTCAGGTAATACGAGCGGTCCTGCCGGAACCAGGCCCACGATGAACTTTTGCAACTTTTTGTCCAGCGTGCCACAAAGACTGCAAGTTTAGTTTGACTGCGTCGCTGGCGTGATGCCACGGCAGCAGTTCACGTGAATCCAGCCAATACCTGGGAGTTATGCACCACCTTGCAACTTCATCCTACCACGCCAACGGCTGACCAATGAAATACTTCCCTGCCGTGTGATTTCACACCCTAACTTTGTTGAACACATGGAAGGAGATGCTGACATAGCTAGGGCGGGGCATCAAAAATAGCTTACACCAACATCGAGCCAGCAAATTTGTGCATTCATTCATTTTCTATACCGCTTATTAGGGTCGCGGGTATGCTGGAGCCTATCCCAGCTGAATTTGGGCGGGAGGCGGGGTACACCCTGGACTGGTCGGCAGTCAATCGCAGGGCACATATAAACAAACATTCACACTCACATTCATACCGATGGACAATTTACCTAACATGCATGTTTTTGGAATGTGGGGGGAAACCGGAGAAAACCCGGGAAAAAAAATCATTGAGATTTCACACTTGAACGCACCATAGTTGCTGTGAGATTCAAAAGTGAAACATCTACACTGGGGCTCTGATTCTATCTGTTCATCAATCATCTTATAATACACGCATGTGAGTTGAACCTGTAACCAATCATTTACTTTTATTGCACATGTTGATCTGAAATCAGAGGAGAACATCATCCAGCCAGCAGGAGGCGGAGGAGGAGCAAATGGGCACCTCTAATTCACGCTGGTGATCTACTGTACAGTATGTTTGAAAAGTGAGTACACCCCTCACCCCGGGTCCGGGTCTCAGTAGGGAAGTCTAGACTTCCCCGTCTCCAGCGACCTCTTCCAGCTCCACCGGGGGGAGGACACCAAGGCGTTCCCAGGCCAGCTGTGAGACATAGTCCTTCCAGCGTGTCCTAGGTCTTCCCGGGGGCCTTCTCCCGACTGGGCATGCCCGAAACACCTCACCAGGGAGGCGCCCGGGAGGCATCCGGACTAGATGCCTGAGCCACCTCAACTGGCTCCTCTCGATGTGAAGGAGCAGCGGCTCTACTCTGAGGTCCTCCTGGATGGCCGAGATCCTATCTCTTAGGATCTTAGGGTGGGTCCAGCCACCCTAAGGAGGAAACTCATTCCGCCGCTTGTATCCGCGATCTCCTTCTTTTGGTCATGACGCATAACTCATAAGCATAGGTGAGGGTGGGAACGTAGATCCATCGGTAAAGAAAGAGGTTTGCTTTCTGGCTCAGCTCTCTCTTCACCACGACGGTCCGGTACAGCGACCGCATTACTGCCGACGCTGCACCGATCCATCTGTCAACCTCACGCTCCAACCTTCCCTCACTCGTGAACAAGACCCCGAGATACTTGAACTCCGCCACCTGAGGCAAGACTTCACTCCCAACCCGGAGGGTACAGTCCGCCCGTTTCCGACTGAGAACCATGGCCTCGGATTTGGAGGTGCTGAGTCTCATCCCAGAAGCTTCACACTCAGCTGCAAACCGCTCCAGTAAACGCTGAAGGTCACAGCCTGATGAGGCCATAAGGACCACATCGTCTGCAAATAGCAGAGACGAGATCCTAAGGTCACCAAGCTGGACTCCCTCAACACCTTGACTGCGCCTAGAAATTCTGTCCATGAAGATTATGAACAGAATCGGTGACAAAGGGCAGCCTTGGCGGAGGCCAACGTTCACCGGAAACAAGCTCGACTTACTGCTGGCAATGCGAACCAGGCTCCTGCTTCGATTGTACAAGGACCGAATGGCACGTAGAAGCGGACCATCAATCCCGTACTCCCGGAGCACCCCCCACAGGACACCACGAGGGACACGGTCGAATGCCTTTTCCAGGTCTACAAAGCACATGTAGACTGGTTGGGCAAACTCCCACATACCCTCGAGTACCCTTGCAAGGGTGTAGNGCAAGGGTGTAGAGCTGGTCCAGTATTCGGCGACCGGGACAAAAACCACATTGCAGCTCCTGTAACCGACGTTCGACTAACGGCTGTACTCTTCTCTCCAGCACCCAGGAGTAGCCTCCCAGGTCGCCGGCCTTCTAAATCGCCGCCGCCTCTTCCACAAGCTCGGGCTCCTTCCCCACCAGAGAAGTGACATTCCATGTCCCAATAACCAGATTTGGCCACTGAAGACCAGGTCGCCTGGACACCTGCCCTCGACAACTGCCCAACTCACATTGCACCGGACCCTTATGCTTGCCCCTGCAGGTGGTGGGTCTGCGGGGAGGAGCTCCCGTGCTGCTTCTTCAGGCTGGGCCTGGCCAAGCCCCACGGGTGAAGGCCTGGCCACCAGGCGCTCACCTCCGAGCCCTCTCACCCACGCCTGGCTCCAGGGTGAGGCCCCAGTGTCCCACGTCCGGGCGAGGTGCGGTCACTCCTCTTAGTTTTAATCATAAGGGTCTTCTGAATCACTCTTAGTCTGGCCCGTCACCTAGAACTAAATGCCTTGGGAGACCCTACCAGGGGCATAAAGCCCCCGACAACATAGTTCCTAGGATCACTCGGGCACTCAAACCACGACAAGGTGGTGATTCACGGAGGAGTGAATATTTCTTTATGAATTAATTTATTGTTTGATTACCTTCACTGGCAATAGGTGGCTTCAGTATGCATCAAAGGAATCACTCTAAACTTTTGACAGTGTTCTAACTTATCTGGAGCATCCGATAGTACAGAAGATCAATTACATAGGGTAGCATGGCACCTGCATTTGTAACTCCAAGTGCTTTTGTGTGTTATGAGTAGGGATGTCCAATATTGGCTTTGTTGTCGTTATCCGATATGCCGATATTGTCCAACACTCCGATATCAACCGATACCAATAGCTACATGCGTAACATCACATATCTCCTGATGAGGTATGAGCACATATCTGTTGTGAAGCTAATGGATATAGTATCAGCAATTAGCTATTAGACATGGCTAAAAACAGTCTTTCAGTGTCTGTAAGCAACAAACTCCACAAGGTTGGTGAATCCACCCGCCTGCTCAGTAGGATAGGGCTGGCTATCTAGTGCAATAGAAGTTCATGATTTTTTGATCGATATCTTTCGCCCTGGAAATCGGAGGTATTGAAGGAAGACGTCGGCCTTGCATAACCAATTCTTTGCAGTCTTTGCAAATCGCAAGTTTAACATCCACAGACATAACGTTAGTCAGGTACAGAAGGAGCAAGCTTGTTACTAGTCACCCACGGTTGTTTACACACTTCAGACGCCGTTTGATGAGGCTATCATGTGCACGCCGGAAAATACGGGAGGCCATAGACCTATAAACAACATTTGTAAAATTGTTTTTTATTATTGAGAGGAAAACTCATACATGTATCTACCAATAATGCATTTTTATGCCAATATCGGGTCCATAATATAGGTATGAGTCACTTGATGTCTTTAACCTAGCATTTTGTTCATTTTGTCGATTTGTAGGCGTTCAATTTAGAGCAAATCACCTTCATTAAAACTCTTCTAACACACGCATGTCTATGCAGGCTGCCCGGATCACAGAGACTCACACTATCGACTTAGCAAAAGGTCAACAATATTTGATCATCTCACAGGTTCTATTTATACTCATATATTTATTGACTCATGTTTCTTTTTCATTATGTTGCTTGAGCCGGCGACACTGGATGCTTTTTTTCTCCTGCATGACAGGCATTTGCAAGAGCTTGCATGTTCACATTTCTCATTTATGACCCGTTACAGTCAGATAAGGGAATTGTGCACAGTGTTGTGCTGTGCAATGTTGTGCTGCGTGAGATTTTTTACTTTTTTTATTACACAGCATAATCAACAATATTGTTTGGCTTTTGTAACAAACCTCAGTGAGACAGGTCCCTAATGAAAATAACAGTCCATCCACTAAATTGGATCAAATTGGAAAAAATGGGTGCACAGTACTGTAGAGACGGGTATACAGTATTGTGTCATGAGCTGTTGTTTAGTGACAGAGCTACAGAGGGCAGTGGTGTTCCGCATGCTGGTTAGAGCAAGCATGTCAAGTGCGTAGAATAAGGAAATTAGGAAGTGGAGTCTGCTCGAAGGACTCTGTGCTAAAATTTAAAAAAAGAATGAATTATCTTTGTTGACATATAAATAAATGACCGACTGAATTACAGCCATCCTGTCGTGGAACTGTTCAACCATCATTACAACGCTTGACATGTTTGTAGATCAATATGTGGTGTGGCTGAATGTGTAGCATGTTGGCCTCACAGTCAGGAGGTTCTAAGTTTTGAATATTCGTTGGGCATCTCTGTGTGGCGTTTGCATGTTCTCCCCGTGCGTGCGTGGGTTTTCTCCGGGTACTCCTTTTTTTTCCCACATTCCAAAAAACATGCATGTTAGGTTAATTGGTGACTCTAAATTGTCCATTAGAGTATAAATGTGAGTGTGACTGGTTGTTTGTCTGGCGATTGACTGGCGATCAGTCCAGGGTGTACCTCGCCTCTCGCCCCAAGTCTGCTGGGGTAGGTTCCAGCATATGAGGATAAGCGGTACAGAAAATGAATGTGGTGTGATTTAGAATGTATGACTTATCTTTGACAAACACTCTTCAAAGCAGTACTCATTTATTGACGGTTTTAGTAACAACCAGCGGTTAGAGTGGCCCTTCCTGTGCGAGCTCACAGCACCATGACAGAGGAGTCCAGATACAGTGAGGGGAATCTACCGTTTTAACTACAGAGCCAAATAGCCAACGTACAACGTGAAACTAACTTCACCACGGTACACCGCGGACATGTCTGCACGGTGGTGGTGCGTTTTCTCCTTCATCCGAGTGGCGGGAGTTGAGTGGCAACCAGCTTTGAGGTGCATATACCGCACCTTTCGGGACATCCCTAGAGTCTACCCACTGGGGCTGTGTTCATGCATCACGTATTAGAACTGGCTTGTTCTCGAAAGTTCGGCCTCTTATTAAACAGGTCCATTTTTTTGTTGCGGTTCCATAAATGTCATAAATATTTGAACCGCAAGGTAGGACAGTATATTAAATGACAAAATACACTAATATAGCCTTATTTAGTATAAAGGTTCTACTCACATGAAACATTCCTTCGAAAGGGATGCAAGGATTCCATCCATCCATTTTCTGTACCGCTAGTCCTCATTAGGGGTGCGGGGGTATGCTGGAGCCTATCCCATTTCACATCAGGCGAGAGGCGGGGTACACTCTGGACTGGTTGCCGTGCAAATTCCACACAGAGATTCGAACCCTGACCTCCTGACTGTGAGGCCAACATGCTAACCACTCGACCGCCGTGGTCCGAGGACTAGGACATTTCAAACAGGCTTCCTTGTTATATACAGTGGTGTGAAAAACTATTTGCCCCCTTCCTGACTTTTTATTCTTTTGCATGTTTGTCACACAAAATGTTTCTGCTCATCAAACACATTTTAATATTAGTCAAAGATAACACAAGTAAACACAAAATGCAGTTTTTAAATGAATGTTTTTATTATTTAGGGAGAAAAAAAATCCAAAGCCACACAGGCCTGTGTGAAAAAGTAATTGCCCCTGCACCTAATAACTGCTTGGGCACCCTTAGCAGCAATAACTGCAATCAAACGTTTGCCATAACTTGCAACAAGTCTTTTACACGCTCTGGAGGAATTTTGGCCCACTCATCTTTGCAGAATTGTTGTCATTCAGCTTTATTTGAGGCTTTTCTAGCATGAAGCGCCTTCTTAAGGTCATGCCACAGCATCTCCATGGGATTCAGGTCAGGACTTTGACTAGGCCACTCCAAAGTCTTCATTTGATTTTTCTTCAGCCATTCAGAGGTGGATTTGCTGGTGTGTTTTGGGTCATTGTCCTGCTGCAGCACCCAAGATGGCTTTAGCTTGAGTTGACCAACAGATGGCCGGACATTCTCCTTCAGGATTTTTTGCTAGACAGTAGAATTCATGCTTTCATCTATCCCAGCAAGCCTTCCAGGTCCTGAAGCAGCAAAACAAGCCCAGACCATCACACTACCACCACCATATTTGACTGTTGCTATGAAATGCTGTGTTACTTTTACGCCAGATGTAACGGGACCTTCCAAAAAGTTCAACTTTTGTCTCGTCAGTCCACAAGATCTTTTCCCAAAAGTCTTGGCAGTCATCATTTTGTGTTCAATTATGTTATTTGACTAATAGTTAACTCTTTTTTATGAGCAGAAACATTTAAGTGTGACAAACAGTCAGGAAGGGGGCACATAGTTTTTCACACCAGTGTACATGCGCAGTAGAACTGGATCAGTGTGCACGGTTTGGCAGGACACTAGAACAGAAGCCTGAAGCACGGTACTTTCCCGATGAAAATGTTGACATGCAGTGTAGGTGCGTTAATCTTTAAACCATCCAACACAATCAAACTAAAGTGTTGACATGTGTTTTAAAATACTAGTTTCAACCAAAGTTGATTTTTTTTTATGTGCATGTCTCCATGGGTGCACGCAGCACCTCACCTTCAAAATGTACGCAATTCCATGGCATCCAATGAGTCATTCAGTTTGCCTTCTTCGAGCTCCACCTTCCCGCAATCATAGACACATAACCAAATCCATCCCACCCCTCCCTCCTATGTGCCAGGTCACGCCTTTCAAAATGACTCTTTTTATTACAGTTCATAAACAGCAGCTCCCCCGGTGGCCTCAGGAAATTTCACATAAACTTTGATCAAACAGACGTTAGCCTCCCTGGTCCTCTGCCGCCACTCTCTGAGCGCAGAAATAGCTCCGCTCAATCACTGGCAGAGAAAACACGGTGAAAACAGTGCAAATAGCAAGGCAGTCACTGATATATCAAGTCATTATTGACCAGAACAGCAGGGGAATAAATCTCATATAAAAACAATAAGTTACTCTTTGCCTTTTCCCCTTGGCGAACCGTCCTGGAGAGGAAGTGGAAATGGAAGCGATGTACAGGCAGTAAACTTTACGGCTTAGAATTAATAGCTTCGAGGGGAGCTTAATCCAAAGTGATAAAAGCATCCAAAGTAAAAACCAGCAGTTGATTTACCTGTGTGTGTGCTTGGAGGCTGAAGTCTGTACAATAGTTATTTCAGAGCAGTAAGGTCAGGTTTTCCCACATGCAGGATTTGCAATGGACGGTGAGACGACACATGCTTCCCAGCAACACTACAGTTCAGGTCACCACTGGGCAGTTTGGAATAGCCAAACCTGATATACTCTGCATGATTGACATGTAGATTGACGGCAGGAGCTCGTCTGTGCAAGACTTGCACAGAAATGCAAGTCATAGTGAAATGGAAAAATGCATACTGATTGAGGTGACTGAGTTTTGTAGGTCCAAAAAAGTGAACATTTACGCTCACCATTAAAGTTCTACGTTGCCACTTTGTGCTTTGAATATCGCGGATCCTCTATCATTCTTTTCCAAAAGTACATGAATTAATAATTCATTCTGTTTTGTGGTTAAAAGTGGCTAATTAGCAGTAAAAAATAGAATCTATGCAATGTAAGCAAATTGTATGTATGTTCAAAATGTTTTTTATGTAATTCAAATGTGTTTTGCCTAAATTGAGGACTGTCAAGCATTAAATAGTTATATAAACTTAAATACAAATACAGTGGACCCTCCAGATATGAAATTAATAAATTCTGGAGGGGCTTTTGTATCTTTTTGAGACAGGATTGACCCTATAAATGGCAGGGGGAGGGGGACTTGTATGGCGGTGCAGTACATTCAAAATTCTTTCATTTTTGTTTTTCGTTGTGTTTTTCCATTAAATGAGACAGAAATTCGAAGCCCAGTTGGTATTATGAATTTTTTGTGTAATAAGGTTTTTGTAAGTCGAGGTTTCACTGTATAGGGAGTTCAGAAGACGATTAAAAACGTTGTGATGATATGTAGTATCCTACACCGGTCACTAAATGGCAGTGATGTTACTATTATGTTGGATGAGACACACAAGCACCAGACTTGATTGCTGGAACAAAACTAGAGGTTTGAATTATTTCACAACAGCCACAATAATTTTTAACACTGTCGTAACCCATGCCAGGCTAAAACTCACCCCCGAAACCTCAAAGTCACTTTGTGTCCAGCTACCAGTCAGTTCCCCTAGCACTCTAACGCATTTACAGCAACACACAGGAGTATGAGAGTTATTTATGTCTTAAATGGCTTATTTTCTTAGGCGACTATAGGTGTTATAGCATTTCTAGAGGGCTCTAATAATATTCAAAATCAGTATTTAGAAGGCCCTAATCAGGTTTTCTATGCTCTAACTACACAAATATTCTATTTATAAATAAGGAATTCTACTTATTCACTTATCATGGTTGGGTCTGGAACTAATTAACCGCAATATTAATGTATCTAAACAATTTAATTAGAAGTGGATCCAATTGATATAAAGTAGCATGTATGCTTATACCACACCCATCACAGGAAGTGCTACAACTAAGCTCTGTTTATTCAGATTTATGCCATCATAGCATCACAGATGAGTATCTATACTTGCCCGTGTCCTTGTATCAGCTGGTGTAACTTCTCCACCTCCCAGTGAGCCCTCACCTTTCCACCCGCTGCATCTTATCATCTCAAGCCCTTTCTTTAATACTGTTAGCCACACCAATTACACTATCTCTCCATCTCCCTCTTGTCTTCTCCTCTGGTTCAAAATCCTCTCCGAGGCCGGATTAAAAGGGACAGCAGCACCGCAGGTTCAAACACTCAGTAGACATACTGTGTTTGTACGTGTGTGTGTGTGTGTAATATATATGCAGCTGTTGTTTTTCCTCATCTCTTCTTGCACCTCATGGAGGTCACAATGCAGTCTGCAGCCAAAACAGGCCACAAATTGTCAGAAATAACCTTAAAAGAAGAAAAGGCGGCTCAGTGCCTGCAGTTCATTATGACTGAAATTGTGAGTTAGGCAGCAGGATGTGTTGACGTTGTCATAGTTATCACGGGTACATGTGTGTAAGGCCTGTCAAAGCAGCCAAGATGCCTGCATGCACGCCGCACATGCGTGCGGTGCCTTGTGTTTCCATGTGTCTTCCCGAAGGCTGACGCTTCCAGGTTTGGATGGCAGCATCTTGGCACCCATAGGTCCGCCGAGACCCGCCTCTGTTCAGGATCAAGGGGTGCAGGCGCTGAGGCCCAGCCGTCCTGATTGCGCGCCAGATACAACCTGGGATGTTGCCGCCTCATCGCTGGCAAGCTGCGCCCTCTTGGCGAGTAAACTTTCTCCTCAGGATTAATTTTGGTTACATATTCAAGATGATGATGATGGGGTTTGGCCACTGGGTGCCTGATTAGACAGTTGGATTTCTTCTCAGCCTATAAAGCTCCTAAATCTCCAGTTAATAACGAGCAAACACCCATTTAGAGAGCAATTTTAAGGTAGGGTGATGGGGGGGAGGTTGGAGTTAGGTAAACAAGATGCAAATATGTCATTTTAATCGGGAAAGAGACAATGAGACTGACGGCCGACCAATGATGAAAGGGAACCCGGCACATTTGACGGCGAGATTGCCCTGCTGTTAAAGTCAGATGAAGAAGATGAGGACTTTGATGGATTTGTGGGGGAAGAATGATTAAAAAATACAGTGAGTGTATTGTTAAATTGTCGAATAAAGTTCAACTAAACTCACTCTTGCCCTGCGATTGACTGGCGACCAGTCCAGGGTGTACCCCGCCTCTCGCCCAATGCCAGCTGGGATAGGCTCCAGCATACCCGCGACCCTAATGAGGATAAGCGGTATAGAAAATGAATGAATGAATGAATGAATGAATGAACTCACTCTTTTGCTTGTGTTGCCGTTTTTGTAAACCCTATGTTTTATCATGCGCCTTAAAATACAGTACGGTGTGCCTCACGGTGCGGAAAATACGGTAAATCAGAAAACAAGTTTTGGCAAGATCGACAACCTTTCGTAAAGGGAACACATTTTCGTAACTTGAAGCAAAAAAAATCTCAAAGGTCTTTTTGTGTCCTGAATTTTTTTGTATCCCGAAGCATTCGTATCCCGGGGTACCACTGTATATTTATCCACCTCATGAAAGCTGAATATCATGAACCATCCAGAGGGAAAAGTTAAGCCTTAGTTGGTCTTTTAAAGCCATGATGTGCATCTTCGCATCAATTGGCCACTTGATGACATTGTTGGCTCACATTTTTCCCTTTCCATCTGCAACCAAATGGCTGTTCATCGATAAACGAGCATTTTGCAGCAATAGGAAAGGGGTGTCATGTTTCATAACCTGTTTACTTTTTCTTTGAAAGCACATACAAATGATAAATAACCTGATGATACGTTGACAAAAGTTTGTAATATTATCAAAGATATATGTGGCTTTCCTTGTCTGATTTTCACCTTTTGAAAGACCTGTAGGCAGTTTGAAGGCTTCACTTTGGATGTGACTTGAAAAGGAGCATCTGTGAGGCTGTCATCATCTTATGGCATCTATTACGCTGCCCCTGAATTTTCTGTATTTTTTTTTTTTTTGGTGTTGTTGTTGTCACAAATGTACTGTTTTGTTTTGAACTATTTCAATTTTCTTCTTAAATAGTCTCTGTATTTTTTTTTGTAATACAGTATTATGATTTTTCATAGTCAACTTAATATTTCAAAAATTACCACTTTATTTTCTTTTTTTTAGTTCTCATTTTGCATTTTTTCTTTAGTTCTTCAACCCTACAATACTAATTGGACATTTTTCTTCATAATACACTCCTGATCAAATATTTAGGACCAGTTAAAAAAAGGCAAAAATTGACAATTTACACTGTTCAGTCTTAAGGAGCTTCAAAGTGCAAAAATAAGAAATGGGAGTGAGACAAAAATATTTTGAGTAAGCAATTTTTTGCAAACAACCATTAAACTAAAATAGGTCGTCAATCAGCTCAGCAAAAGTATAAGACCATAGCTAAAAAAAACAAACCCCTGAAAATTAGGAATACATTCATTCATTCATTTTCTATACCGCTTATCCTCATTAGGGTCACGGAGATGCTGGAGCCTATCTCAGCTGGCTTTGGGCGAGAGGCGGGGTACACCCTGGACTGGTCGCCAGTCAAGCGCAGGGCACATATAGACAAACAACTATTCACACTCACATTCATACCTATGGACAATTTAGAGTCACCAATTAACCTAACATGCATGTTTTTGGAATGTGGGAGGAAAACGGAGTACCCGGAGAAAACACACACACGCACGGGGAGAACATGCAAACTCCACACAGAGATGCCCAAAGGAGATTCGAACCCAGGTCTTCCAGATCTCCTGACTGTGTGGCCAATGTGCTAACCACTCATCCACCGTGCGGCCAAAATTAGGAATAACATTTTCAAAAAAGGATTTAGTGATGAGTAGTTTCACTATTCTTCACCTCACCTCAAAAATTGGTCTGGGCATGCTCGATGCCAGTGTTTCCAGAAGGCTAGTGGGAATGTTGTTCCAGTTGGTGAAAATGGCTTGAAGGAGGGCATCCAATGTCTGGAACTGATGTTCACTTTTGTAAACGTCCTTTTCCACCCATCCAATAAGGGAAAGGACCAGGCTGGTCCAAAACGAAAAGTACGAAAAGAAAAAGTCCTTTGTCAGGCGGACGTTGTGAACTGCAGCGTTGTCCTGAATGACATTGAATCCACATTTCTGCCAAAAATTGGGCCTTCAGAGACTGAGGTGTTACGTTTTGAATGATGACCCTGGGCCTCGTTTTACATACCGTTGGGATAAGGTGTGCAAAGTACAAGAAAGGAAAGGGAAAGGATGGAGTACACTATAAATCCTACTGCAGCGCTACATGAAAAAAAAATGTTGATTTTTATAGGACGCCTGTTTATCTTTGTAGTTGTGTCAGTGTTTACAAATATGCTCGAATTATTCTGGTGTCTGTCCCTCCACGTTTGTAAGAGGCTGCTGATATTCTTGGGAGAAAAGTGTTATGAGAGCAGCGAGGAAAAGTTGATTCCCATAAAGAGGCTAACTTGAGACATCTTTTGTGAAGAGGCACTTGAATCACTATTTACAGCCTTGCAAATTTCGGCGGCACATTACAACTTTTGCGCGTCTGTTCAGTTTTTGTTTTTTTGTAAAGAAAAGTCTGGCAAGCGGGAGAATTTGTTGTGTTTTCTCTGGGTCTTATTATGATTTGGGGGGGGGATGTAAAAGGGATAGAGCAGCGCATTGTTAAAGTGGGACTCTCAGCATGCCTCAGGTCGCCGTGCGTCTTTGTAAAGGCAACGCCACAGGAGGCGGCTTCCCGAGAAGGCGTCGCATCCAGTTAGCACACACCCGACGCGCTAAAGAGGTTAAACTGCTGCGCCTGGCACAGCCAATTGCATTGATAACCGTTTGAAGCTGCTTCCTGGCATCACGCGTCACACTCTTTATTTGGGTTGCCACTCCAGACAAACTTCAAGCCTGGGAGAGCGGGTATTGTTGCACTAAGGTGTATATCAGCGTGGCGGTGTGTGTGTGTGTGTGTGTGTGTGTGTGTGTACAGAACCAGGGGCCTTTGCTGTTGTTTGTTTGTGCTGCCTCCGTTCCATAAACCAGGCCTCTGATCTCCAGGCAACATGCCTCCAAACTCCTCTGCTGCGCTGTGTAAATATATCGGTGTCACTTTGTCTGATGATGAAATAAGAATTAGGATAGCGAGCAAGGCAGGAAATCCTCGCCGCTTCATTCCCGATTAAAGCCACCCTGTGAGATCTCGGGCTTCCACGTGCATTTTTTCGAGAATAGAATTTGAGCGACGGGGAAGAGCGGCCGAGCGCATCTCTGCTTCCTCGTGACTTCTGCATCGTATTCTTACTTCTCTTGCCGTCTTTCGTTATCTGCTTGTTAGCCCCAGGTACTCGTCATGGCCCGGAGTTATGGCTGTGTCGGGCAGCTGTTTCGGCCGGCCCTGGGGGTCCTCCGAGGCAAATGGCATGTCAAGGAGCGGTCACCAAGGTAGATTGTCTTCGTCGCACTCGGCTTCACCGCCACCGGGCTCGCTTGTCCAATTAGGGGCTCTTTGGCCCCCCTTTAGGTTCCCAACCCATCCTTTGACTGATTCTTCGATGTGTCTGGCTGCAACCCCCAGACAAGTACACCTGACACCCTGTGTGAGCACACACACATACACACTGTAAGCCCATGCACACACATGCACACATACATCTGTCGCACATAACAGTTTATTACTCATTAGGGATGCTGATGTTACTACATTTGGCAACTACAAATGTTATTATTAATGCATATATTGATCAGAATAATTTTACCCGGAGGTGATGGGTAATGGTGATGGTTGATTTGTTTTGAATGTGCTTAACAGGTCACGTTGAGGAACGTCACATGCTCACACGTACGCAATTCAACATGCCCGAAACCCGTTCACATCACTGACACGTTTAGTAATGAGTGCATAAATAATACGAAAATTAAGGTAAACAAGACAAAAGACAAATGAATAATAAACACAGCAGTAAAAAAAAACCAGACAGAAACATTTTAGAACGTATGAATGAGTACAAGACAAACAGACTAAGCACAGACACAATGGCATCCATTAAATAACAATCAATTGTTAAATGCAGGATAAATGACATCAAACACTGTATTCAGTAAATAATAATTAATAAATGAATTCTTCCAAACACTGTGTGAACACCATGTGCTTGTGCTGTTTCCCAAACTGGCTCAAGTTAGGTAGTACTAAAAGTTTTTACCATGATGCGAGAAAACAGATATTTTTAATACAGGTTACAATTGCTGTATGTTATCAGTAAGCAAGTTGTTGTTTGCTGTGTGCGTGGTATCATTTTGGTCCATTTTAATATGTCTGATTTAAGGAATACAATAGAGGGTTTGTATGTTCTCTATAACCAGCATTGTGGATTATCCTAACTGGCTTGTTTGTTGGACAGTTAGAGAAAAAATGGTGATTTTTATTTGTTTCTCCACACAACACTTCAGATATGGTAACACCAGTGAACAGTAGAGAGTAAGAAGGGATTTGTGGTCCGAAAGGTGGTCTAATCCCAACTTCTGATTTACAGTTCCTATCCCATATCTGACATCCTGTCGTTGTTCTTATTTACAAACCAGTTGAATCAGTCCAGTGATGCCTTTTACTATGTTTTTCCTGCTTTGCAACGACCGACTGAGGGGCTCCAAACTGCAAAGTATTTGATCATTTCAGTAAGTCCCACTTGGAATCAACTCTCAACCTTTTGACAAAAGGACCAATTAAGAAAAAGGTTGACATGTGACAACAACAAATCCGTATGCGATGCTATTTAGTGCTATCACTATGGTAACAGTGTAAACAAAGTCTCTTTGTATGTAAACAGTGATCCATGTTTTGAATTTGCTGCATGCAATCCCTTTTAATTTCAACTTCATGCTGACAAAGAACCACTGGTGAGAACTTGTTGCCTAACCGACATGACCGATTCTAATTCTTTTAGCCAAACTCCCTCGACAATCCCGCCTCAGCAGGGCGGAGGGAGTCCGATTAAAAAAATGCGAGGTCCTGCTCCGCTCCCTGGCCCTCCACCAGGAGACGAGTATGAGAGAGCTGCCAGACATCACACAAAAGTGCAGTTAAAAATACATGTATACCATCCCTCATTATTTATTGATGGCCTCTCCAGCCTTTATGAGGTGAGAGGCCTCCCCGTGGCCTCGCTCAGTGACCCCTGAGGTTGTGCAAGAAACTGCCTCTTCCCTTTTAATTTAGCACATTTAAAAATAGATTTAGGGCTGACCAGTTGGATGCTTTCAACCGATTCACTGAATGTGAATCAATTAGGTGGCGCCCATTGTTTTTATCATCGGTAAAATCCTCCAGTGATGTCTTTTGTGCCTTCCGCTCTGCTTTTTTTTTTTTTCTTTTTGAATTTTCATTTCCTTTTCTGACAGTAGAACAATCATAGAATCCCGCTGATGATGAAGAATTCCTGTTTGGATCAACACCAAATCCCATATAG
The DNA here is from genome assembly GCA_024372805.1 of Oostethus manadensis. Lineage (NCBI taxonomy): Eukaryota > Metazoa > Chordata > Actinopteri > Syngnathiformes > Syngnathidae > Oostethus > Oostethus manadensis. The sequence continues at coordinate 976,635 of QODF01000147.1, forward strand.
TCATAAATAACTATAACTTCTGCATATGCCTGAATTGAGATTCATGCATATGCAGATTCATTCAATGATAACTTCATGCAAATTCTAAATAATCTTTTATATGGATCATCTAGGATATTTAATCACCATAAATGCCATTTGCTCTCAAATCTGTCAACCTTCCCGTTTTCCCCAAAAGTATATAGTAGTAGCTTTTCTTAGATTTATTTTGTATTTTAACTTTCATTTCAAAATAGTGCTCTACTGCTACTGCGATCTAATCAGTGCCCATCACATCAATTGTACAGGAAATCCTCTGACCTTTTGTGTTACAACTTTAACGTGTTTGTGTTATAATATTTCTTGGTTACCATGGACTCCCATAAATTACTTCAAAACATGGTTTTAACCCAAAATGTTTGGTTGGTAAATTCGAAACTCGTATCCAGCATACGTATGTAGTTTCTACACTGAGGAGGGTCAAGATGCCCACCCATTCACCAATTTTCCACCCTGGCAGACTCCTCTGTTGGCAGTGCTTAAAGAAAAGAAGAATCAGCATCATGGGAGTGAAACAGACATTGCAAAACTGCCCGAACGGGGAGAAAAGGCGACCAACATTGGTTTCATGCCTGGTCCTAACCTCTCAACCACTGCAACCATTATAAAGAATAATGATGGTGTTCTTCTCCTATAAAACAAGCATCTTTGCTATTAATTTTCGGTGTATTATTTTTATGACTGTATTTTATGTGTCCTTCCTGTGTTCTGTGTACAGTGTGAGTGACTTAGATGTGAATTCTGACTTACACTAAAAATTGATTTACAGCACTTCCTAGGGACAGGAACCTAGGAACCTCCTGTGGAGTCTATTGGCAGAAACTGCGTAGGGCACAGGTAGTTTTCTGTCATAGTAGCAAAAGAAGAAGTAAAATGACATGCTCTGAAGAGGTTCAAACTAAAGCATGTACTGTAGATTTTATTCCAGCAACCAGAAAAGAATGGCACAAATTGGCGGGTAATTGAGACACCCATAAAAATGTCTATGTTTTGACAGTCTAATGGCACCTATTTTGGTTTTTAAAATAATTGCAAATATGCGGCAATCCACTGCGTAGTATTATTTATTATACAAAATACAGTATTAGTGCTGCCATCTGAAATGTATTAATTCATTCGGAAAATGCTCTTGTTTGTTAAATGATCTTAAATTAGCTTCTTGGATGTTTTTGTGGGAGGTCCGTGCAGATTTATTGGTAGCTGCAGCTTGTCTTCTGGTCCCAGAGGTGTTTCCATGGCTGGTTGCTTGCTGGAGGTCAGGGCCTCAGGGGTGTTTGGGGTTTTTTTTTTAATGCCATGTCATCTGGCTAAAGAGGCTGTTCCGCCTGCAATGTACGCAAGCAGCGAGGCCTGTGGTAACAGCAACTTATTGATTGAATAATCTCTGTCATCTGATGCGGGTGCAGCTTACACCGGACCCCTGCTGCGAGCGACACAGCTTTCATTACCCACCACTAGTAACATCCCGTCAATCAATTTCATTATAGCTTCTTCTTACCTTCTTGTTCTGCGTCATTTCAAAGGAGTTTGCAAAATAGTGGGGTGACAATCATGCCAGCTTGGAGGCTCTTTTGACCTGTTGCAATTGTCTCTATATTAGTCTTTGAGTGCTTTTCATGCTGGTTGTTTCGTCTTCACGGCATTTTGACCCAGCTCCAACTGTGGAGTAGGAGGAATCGTGCTTGCCCGACTTATTTGTGTGTTATTTGTTCCTGCACTGCCTCATATAACTAATGTGGTGTTATTGTGTGCTTGCATGGAATTTTGAATAGGCTTCTATGAAATGCCTGTAAAGAAAACATTTATGTCTAAAAATATTGACAAGTAGATAATGGCTATTAATCAATAAACACTAGCCTGTATGTTACCTGTAATTAAATGTCCAAATATATTTTTTGTAATTTGTTTGGTGCTTCATTCCAGGTGCTGTGCCGCTATTGCCGCTACTGTCTTGTGCATCGCATACACTGCAATTGGCGCCATAATTCCCCTGAGGGCACACACCCCAAGTGATCAATAAAGGTCTAATCTATGGTAATCTAATTGTGATATACAAATGAATAAGTCCCTTATTTTGTGCATACATTGAGGTATTTACAGACAAGACTGAGCTTTTATGCTCAAATTCTAAAATTTGGGTCATGGGGTAGAAATCCTATTATTTGTATTCAAACTTTGCTAAAATTCCCTAAGGTTAGGCAAAGGTAACTCTTTCCACAACCTGAAAAAACACAATAATTTAAAATTAACTGCAGTAGGTAAGCTCATAATGATTTAGCATATTTTAACATGATTTGAAAAAATGTTTTTTTTTACTAATTATGATGCATTTTTGGAATGCAGAAATAATTAATAAATGATGCTTTTTTGTGATTGAATATGGTCTAATAGTGAAGAACAATATGCATATTCAAGCAAATTTTAGGGGGTTTTGCCCAAATTAGGTATTTTCAAACATAAAAATGGCCTAATGAGATAAAATACAAATACAAGGCATTCAAATGGTGAATGTAGTATTTCACACTGGTCACTAGGTGTCACTAATATTACTTTAATGATAATGTAACTGATCGCGGGAACAACAGGCTTTTACTGCAGTTTTACAACAGCCATCCATTTTCTATACCACTTATCCTCACTAGGGTCGAAGGTATGCGCACAAGAATAATAACATGATAATAATAAAAATAATCCTAATTATAACACAGGCGGCTGTCGCAAAAGTTAAAACTCAACTCTGAACCCCAACTTCACTTCCTGTCCTTCACACATCTGTAGGCCATTTACTGCAGCACCCAAGAGCACAAGTTTTATTCATGTCGTAAATGGCTTTTTTTTCTTATTATATTTACTATACTGGATAATATGAGTGTAAAAGTGGCATGGGATGTTATTTAATATCTGTAGGGCTCTAACTATGTTAAAAACCTTAATCAGGATTTTCTATGCTCAAACTACAAATATACTTCATTTGTAAAGAATGAATCCTACTTTGCATAAATTCACTTCTCATAGTTGGGTCTGCTATCAAATAATTACTATAAAAGAGAGGTTATCGTAAAGGGCAAACAATTTTTGTTTTGCGGTTTTTGTCCTCTGAGTCGGTCTTTAGTACAACTGGAAGAAGAATGTTTTCAGTACTGAAACATCAGGTCTTTCTCTGTCTCTCCTTCCCCACCCCATCCCCGACCCTCCCTCTGATCCGAGCGGAAAGCTTTCATTATTTGCTGAGATTGGGATGTCAATCCCCGCACCTCTGACCCAAGTTGTAGTTCCACGCCGTCATATTGGGCGAATGATTAGTGGGGTTATCTCGCTTGCAGCCTGCGAGTATACCTCCAGGCGAGGATGGGCTTCTCTCGCTTCTCCCACTTCTTCCACTTGATTCTTCATTGTGTTCTTCATCTCCCCGAAGGTCTGTTCCTCGCCGAGTCACAACATCACTTTCTTTAACCTCCTCAATCCAAAGGAATTTGAACACATGTATGACTTTATTGACATGTTTGGGATTCATGGCATTGGGAGCAGCATCGGCTCGGGTTGTACAGACAAACAATGCGGTGGTTGGGAATGGTTGCTGCATCCTTCCTTGTCTGCCCAAGTGCCCATAAGTGACACTGTTGCGCCGCCCCGTCCGTCCGACACCTCTCCTTGCCTGCATGTGTGTGGTCTCACTCTTTGACTCCCAACCCCTGTGCTGCGGCACATTAGCTGTGTCGCGGGAAACGATCCAATTTTACCTAACTGGTTTTAAAATAACGATTCATTTACTCCGAAATAATATATCTCGTATTGACGAGCAGAACCAAGACATGCTCCTCCACCGGATGGCAGAAAATAAACCTACATGGATCCATCCACCTGTTGCCATTCATACAACAGATACACTAAGTTGTGAAAGTCCAACGCATGATTTGTGAAACACTGGTGTAACAAGAAATAGTGATAATGTGTTTCCACTACAATATGTTACTTTTTATATATATATTTTTTTTTTTTTTGCTTATAGACCTATTTTAGATACACTCTCTGGCCACAAAATGATTCACAACGTCTGTCAATAAGGTATTCATATAACAGCGTGTTTGTTATTATTGTGTGGCGTAAAACAGGACCTCACAGAGCGAGGAAGTGGTTCCTCATGTTTTGCTTGTCTCATTTAACCACATGAAATAGATGAGCATGATGATGTGCAATGTTGCACAATATTCAATATACAATATTATATTTACAGCAGGTGTGTCTAATTTCTTGTTAGCTAAGGAGAGGACACGACAAAAGCAGACTAGCGTACAGATTTTTTTGTTATTGTGAGCAAAAATGTTTAAATAGGTCATTTTGTTTCCTTAATACTTAAAGTTATTTTTCATCCTCCCTGTGGATTTTTTTTACACCTGCAGTATATTTCAATAAAAAAGTGTGACTTGGCCCCATTGGCCCAGTGACGTAAAGCTTTTACACCAGCAGCCTGATGCATTATATAGTTTGTATTTTGGGATCATTATGATTAGGAATCCTCAGGATTAAGAAAAGTCACTGATCCTTTGGCTCTTTTCTTCGCTCCTTTTATTTCTCATGTCGGCAGCTCAACGAGACTCCATCCGCACTTCATTAACCCTGAGCCGGGGACAATCCTTGGTAAGAGCCGGGGGATTTAGAACCAGCCTTTTCACATGCAAAAAAAAACAAAAACACCCAACAAGACACAAGGGGGCTTTTTTTCTTCCCACAGTCAGTTGCGCACTTTGCAGGAAGAACCTTTTTTTGTTCATTATGTGAATCAGACACGGGTCTCTATGATGGGACTATAATGATCTTTGTGCGAGTTGGGAGGTGTTCCACCCGCCTCCCGTTCACTCAATCCACGCCACTCTATTTTTAATGCAATTTTCCGCTTCATAAACGCGCCAGTCTGATATTTCGACCAGTAAGTACAGACCACCGCCCCCGCCCCCTGCATAACAGGTGCCATGCGTATCAGAGCCATTATCGACTTTCAATTAAAACCTATTAAAGTCTTTTGTTCTAATCGTTAACAGCCTGAACTGATTTAACCCCAAAATAAGTTGCGCGCACACACACACACACACACACAGTGTTCGTGCGCATTGGATGGATGGATGGATGGATGGATGGATGGATGGATGGATGGATGGATGCAGGGAGTGCATGAGGGGAGGGGCGCCTATGCCGCTGACCAGCTGTCCCCTCGCTGATCCCCGGCCTGCAGGCAGCTCCAAGGCCGGTCACCAGCTGTCGGGGCCCCGCTTGCAACAGGAGCGGGCATCCAGAACCCTACAGGAAGGCAAGGATGGAAACAATCCATTTCCAAATGGGATCATTTAGGGCACTTAAACAATTGCGCACATGGCATTAATATTTCATCTCTTGCATTGTTTGCGCAAAACCAAGTGGGGCTGCTGCTGTTCATTTAGGAAAGTGGAGTTATGAAAGGAAGATGGGATAAACCACATTATTATCTTTCACTGCACTTTTGGGCTCAATATCAAACTCAAAATTGGCTACCTACATGGTTATTAACATAGTGCTGTTATTGTGAAAATAATCTGTCAATAAGCTCGTGTTCACATTCAAAATAAAAGTAACATTCAATCAAACTAGGATGTTTAAACACATCTAAAAAAGATCATATATTCCACTGCTTCTCACAAAGTTTGACTATTATTGACACTTATTAAATAACTGACAATCAAACCCTAAATGTGATCTAAAAATTGCATATTTGTATTCAACATGGACATTTTATATTTTAATATTTCCAGGTGTTGGATTTACTGTAACCGACAATTGAATGCAAACATTTCGCATTGTTATTCAATAGATTTTGGAATAAAATGCGCCAGTAATAATAATGATCGTAGTAATAACACTATAATAACATGTTCGTCTTTGAAAAAATGTAGGTCGTGTCAATGTAGAGTTGAATAAGTCTAGTCACACGTTAAATCAAAGAGTTTTATTTCCACATTTAGAAAAGTAGTTTGTACATCAAATCAGCCCCTTTCCGTCCCACCGTATACTGTCAATATTTTTCACCCAAAAAAAAAGGAACTGGAGGAACGGATAAAGAAACGAGGACCACTGCACAAGTTTGATATCTGCAATATTACATTTTTTTCACCAAGGGAGAGAACAGATAAAAGTCGTAATATGAAATGACATTTCTTAAAAATGCACAAGGTTTGTTTTTTAAATACATCCAGAGCAACTCAACAGGCTGTTTGTTAAAAAAAAAAATTTAAAAAAGGTGTCATTTTTATCATTTGGGAAATTTAAAAAAAAATGCAGGGATGAGCTGAAATCAATGATTTGGCATTTGATGTGAGTCAACAACTAAAACTGTAACAGCGTTGGATGGAACTTCCAGCCCCCCCAACGGAACACTTGCACAGTATTTTGGAGTGGCTAATCTAGCCTAGAATGTTCAAGTGCATGGCGACGCTGGGAAGGAAAAAGGAAAGCTCGCAGTCTCCGTTCAATGTCACGTAAAATATTCTTATTTACACGTTTGGGCCAAAGTTCCCCGGGAAAAATGGGTTCATAATAACTCATAACCTTGATTTAAAAAAATAATAGAAATGGTATTCGTGGGTGGACAGCACCAAGCATGTGGGATGGGTTGAAATAAATACATAACTTAGAGACTTTGATTTATACAGAAATATAAATAAGCCATAAATAAGTCCAAAAAAGGTAAAGCATCTTGCAGGAGTTCCGCTGAAAAAAGTTGCATCCTCGGTGTCTTTCATCCTAAGAGCTCCTTTAGTCGCTTGTTTGTATTTCTTTTATTTTGCCTCTATTGCTTCCGGTTCTCCGGCTCACCGTTGCTGGGCCGGCCGGGGGAGCACACCGGACATGGGGGGCAGAGGAGGCGGGGGCGGGGGTTCGCTTCCTCCCTGCAAGCCGTGCAGCAGGATCCGAGGAACGAGGGGCCTCTGCAGGCTGGGTGGGGGCGCTGAAGGGCCCCTGTACAGGTAGAGGGCCGCTCCCGGGTCCAGGTTGGACACCAGGCTCTGTGGGTAGAAGTAGGGCGACGGGAACATCCTCTGCAGGGCCGAGTAGTTCCCGGCCTCCGCCAACAGTTCCAGTCCCACCGCGGTCTGCCGCTTCCATTTGGTCCTTCAACACACACCGAGACACGCGTTTAGCGTTTACATGACGTCACAATACTTTCCCGCTTTATCGATCCCTTGGGAAAAGAAGGTTCCGGCAGCAGCAACACAGTCAGCAGAATATGCAACTGAAGTAACAGTAATAGCAGCAAAAAAAAAATGAGAATTCAAACAGAATAATATAATAAGAATACAAACATCCAAGGCAAAAGTTTAAAATTAAAAAAGGCAAAAGGCTTAAAAATGCACATGCATATTAAAAAAGTATTATTTCTTGTGATAATATATGCAAAAGCAAATATAACATGCAGCAAAAACACGCACACATCAGGTCTCCTTCATGGTTACTAATAATTACTGCGCACGCTTCCATTTCACTCATGGCGCGTTAGAGAAGAGAAACGACGAGCGGCAATCAACACGACGCCCACGTGGATTCCTATTTCCATGTCCATCTATTTGCCCCCCGAACATGCGACTTGACTCGGAAGAGCGTCCAATCAGACGGCAGTTGTTCCTACTTATGGAGTTGGAATGGTCCGAACGTCCTCGCGTATTCACACCCAAACACGCCAGCGCGCACTCCACGCAGGTGAATAATTCATATTCAAGATAATTGAGTAGATATAGTGGTTTCCCTGAATTATTCATGCACACACATGCACGCATGCATTATTCACACGCCAAAGTGTTGTTTTTTTTATATTTATAGATGTCATTTCGATGCCCGAGAGTCGGAGCTGCAAACAAAACGGCAAACAATATTCCGTCCGATTGGCACAGAACGCGGACTCACGGAAGTAATGATGATGATGATGAGTTCATCAGATGACAACAAAACGAGTCTTTACCTCCGGTTCTGATACCAGGTTTTGACCTGCGTGTCGGTGAGGTTGAGGGATGCCGCCAGCTCCATGCGGTCCTGGACGCTCAGGTACTTTTGGCGCTCAAAGCTGCGCTCAAGTTGCGCCAGTTGGTGGTCCGTGAAGGCCGTCCGGGCCTTTCGGGGCTTCTTGAGCCGGACCTGAGGACTGTCTCTGCTGCTGGAGATCTCCCTGTCCCCCTCCTCTTTCACTGTGGACCAATGGACACCAGGTCCGGGGTGAATAGGCGTGCTTCATCTCCACATTGGGGCAAGGTTTGATTCTAATTCACGTTATCACCTCCGGGTTAGGATGGATGACTTCTTGCGTTAAAACGAAGGGGGGGGGGGGGGGGGGGGGCACTTGAGAGGCAGGGAGGACGCCTGCAATATTAGCACAGACCTGCCAAAATGTAGGAATTTGCTTACTCAGCATCTAATGGGACCCTTGAATGCGCTTGTGTGCTTCCCTGCTCACCATTTTGGTTACGAGTTCAGTCTGTACACTACAGATCAGGAAAGAGATATGGTATTTGGAATCGGGGGGCTGGAAAGGGGCATGACAGGAAATTGTTGTATTTTTGACGTCTATTCTCCACAGCACACACACATGGCTGTGTAACATGACTCAGCATTACAGCTGATGATGATGTCGCTTGACACGCATTCTTATGGCCAAGATGAGTCAGGCTAGTGACACGCGTCTCTCACTCCTGCAAAGGACTCTTGGGTTGGGTTCTTGAATTTGAGCGATTCCGTAGGGATGGCAGACAAAGCGAGTCCGCGTTCCTGCGGGTGCTCGATGCCCAATCCTACGCTGATGACGTTTACCAGCTACA
>QODF01000147.1:985830-1060727 GCA_024372805.1 Oostethus manadensis
CCCCCCCCCCCCCCATACATGCTCGCTGCAGTGTGATCCCCCTCCTCCTCCATCTGCGTGGGCCACTCTTGGTTTTCAACACTCAAAAAGACAGAAAAAGAAGAAGGAGAGACTCCAGCAAAGCAGTACAATAATTCAGCCTTAATTGAGCCACCAGGGAGGGAAGAGGAACTTCACAGGAGCGAGCAAATCAAGAGCCGCTCGGCCTTGCGCGGGAACGAAATGTGATGAGTGCCGTGGATAAATTGTACCCAATTCCTTGATATGTTATTATATAGCAAGAGGCTTGCGGGGGAATCAAAGCTGAGGCGCGCTGTGCGCACACACACACACACACACACACACACACACTGTATACGTATGACTAGTGTGCAGGAAACAGCACTAATAGTAGACACGGACAAGTGTGCTGACCCCCTCCTTCTCCATATCCATTGTGCAGACATTTCTGCCAGTACTGCATGCGAATAGGTCCTGTCTGTGGTTTTGGGTTTTCCACGTCCGGCAGTGGGCTGCACGTGAAAGTGTCATAATTGCATACTCAGAACCTTCGTGGATTTTATTTTCTCCTTTCCACCTCCAGCCTTGTTCAAGTGACTTAAACACACTTTTATTATAGCACATGCTCCAAATAAGATATAATAATTATTATTATTTAATTGTTCTGTATTGTTAACACTCAATAGCGTATTATTTTTATTTTTAAACAACAAAAACTACTTTTATTTACGCAGATCAATATTTGATACCACCTTTTGGTGCGTTCATATTTCTGCTAATTGTGCCAAAGCATAGGATCACCTAAAAACATATTTATTACGTTTATTTGTATCTGTTTTTCTACTTGTTTTGGGTTTTTTTTAAAAACTTAATATCTAGTGTGCAGTTTTGGAATTTCAACGTTCAGTTTTGTCAAAACAAATTACAATCCAAGTACAAACGAACTTCCATTTCAAAGTCATGGAATGTAGTTATGGAATCATTTCTCCTTCAAAGCAGTCAAATAGCTAACAATTGCACGCGTGCGTTCTTACCTTTATATTCGCTGTCCGAGGAAGAGTTGCTGTGTATTTTCTCCATAAAGTCGTCTGCTATCTTGGCGGCCAGCCTGCCGGCCTCCTGAGTAGGTTGTCCGTTATTGGAGTAAGGCGCGCAGGCAGCCAGAGGTTTACAGTCCGCCAGAATGTCTCTGATGAGAAAGGACGAGGTCATTGTCCTCTGCTGGGACCCCGCCGAGATAGCCGGGCCGTGCTGGAGGTGAGGCGGCAAGCCGTGGCCGTGCCTCTGGGCCACCTCGTCCGAGCACTCCCTGCCGGGCGAGGGCGGCGACGAGCAGCCGCTCTCCGCGTCGGATCTCGGGCTGAACTCCAGCGGCGAGCGGCACTCCCCCGCCAGGCTACCCGCCTTAGAGAGCGGACTGCCGGGTCTGTGGGACAGCAGCGAGTCGATGCCGAAACTGGACCCGTTGGCGGACGCCTCCATTGTCTTCAAACGACCATTTGGTGTTCAGGATAAGTTCAGGTGTCTTCAAGCAGGAAATGTCAAATCAACTTCTAAATACTCCCAGGCGTCCATCCACTGAGTCCGAGGGAGTCCAAATGTCTCACCGCTACCAAAAAAGACGAATCCGCTTCAGCACCATGGACAGGTACCAGATGTCTCACCTGGTCAGCGCATGTTGGCATTCTTTGGACTTCTGGAGACAGGTGAGAACACGCAGCTAGGAGTCGGCGAGCGTGGGGACTAAAAGTGCCTTCAACGAGTCTCGACTCAGAACGAGGTGGGAGGAGATGGTCCAAAAAAAGGAAGTTGAGGAAAAGTCAGGAGCTATAGGTTTTAAGAGCGCCTCGGCCACGTGAGTCCCCTGTGACACGCCTTGATTGGCTAAGAGTGGACCCCCCCCCCCCACACACACACACACACACACACACACACACACACACCTCCCGGCCCCCGCCTACTCAACCTACGCAGCCCCTCCTTCTCGCATCCCCAGCCTCTCTTTGATAGAAGACAATTCGTCACATCTCAGTGTTTACGGGCAATTTTCACACTGTTTGCTTCCATTACATCATTGATGAGGCTTCTAATGGCCTTATTTCTATTACCTATTTTATTTTTCTTTCCTCTTCTCTTTTGCCCATTCCAATCATACTATTTAAGATTATGGATTTATGAACACATTTCGGATTTAATAGCGTCTACAAAAAAGAGACAAAATATTCATTTTTATATTTTATTCATGCAAAGAGGGAATTGTTGCTGCATTTAGTCTTGAGTATTTTTCCCCTCCACTGATTTTTGTGTTTGTTTTTATGGACACTATTTGGTTTAATTGTGTTTACCGACAATGAAAAACATCATTTTTATATTTTATCCATGCTTCGTAGGACATATTGTTGAAGCACTTTTCATTTGCACTGGAGAAAGTATCAGATTTAGTAGTGTTTACAAAAAATTGAAAACAGAGAAACGTGGGAATTTTGGGGGGTGTATTTTTGTCTAAAATATTTCTGCGCTTCCCACAGTGTTTTTTTTGTTTGTTTGTGTGTTTCCACTCATCCTTATCACCATCTTGTTAAAAAAAAAACATTTATTTGTGGAGAAATATTGGCTTGAATAGTGTTAACAAAAATGAAAAAAGAGAACAAATAAATTATTTTTATATTTTATTCATGCTGAGAGTGGGAATTGATGCGTTTTTGTCTTAAATATTTTATTATTGCTGTTGGAATTTTGATAGAAAACGAATCTGCATTTTTTTCTCGGTAAGAAAAAATAAAAGCTAGCGCTCTTTTTGTTAATATAGGCACGATTTAGCTCTGTCACCATTTAAAGCACAATAACAGCCTAATAGACCCGGGTAATTGTTCTCAATGTGCAGCATGGAGCCAAACTTCAAGGCGAGGGACTTGCCATTGTGTGCACTTTTCACCTTAACAAGCACTCAAAAGCCATTGTGCACACTTTTAAATGCACAACAGTTTGCCCCTCGACAGCCCCTAATAATCGAACACACACACACAGACACCGCATGTGACCACCAGATTGGAGGCGCGCGCCGGTCCCAGACACCGGCAGGTTAGTGAATCCGCTCCCCGCTCCCTTGGGGTCCCATCACGGCTGCAAGCTGTCACAAGTGAGGCGGGGACGATGCAGGCTGATATCAGGAAACACACCCACTCTGACTTGGCTGCTTCTTTCTCCTGAAAAAAAGGAGAGAGTTTTTTTTCTTCCATCCTCCCCTTTTTGTTTTTGAAGCCCCGTGACCAGTTTGCTTGTAAATGAATTACAACGAGGTTAAACTATGACTTCCTCAAATCAACTGTTCAACATTGAATGGAGACTTGTGTACATTGTATTTATTTCAGTGTTACTATTATATTAGCTAGACGGAAGATGTATTGTATGTAACATGGTGACGTGTATCAGTATTAATCCAAAAAGTGTAGGTTTACACACTATAAAATAATCAGTCGCTGAGTTGAACCATGAAATCAACTAAAAATGGGAGCTGCAGCCAAGAAATGTTTGGCTACTTCTTGAATGACTTCAATGTTAAAAAGTGTCTTTTCAGAAACAGATCCCAGCAGTGAACAATTGCAGCGTTTTGGCAATCTTTTTCAGCCCGCCAGATTGTTTGCAATAATGTCTCTGGCACTCCTCCTACTTAGTATTTCCACCCCATCGTAGCCGCCCTGTAAGTATTAGGAACCAAGGTTGAAATATCAGTAAAATGATGGCATCGGCTGGGCTTGTGTCAGTTTTGACAGTATATTCCTAAATGTGCTTACCTTCCAGTCAGGCCTGCTGGGCCTCCTCAGCTTGGTGCTTTTTGTGATAGAACAAGCCAGATGTTGTGCGTTTTATTGTCTTGTTCTTGTTAAAACTACATCTAGATAGGTTTTGTAACATTGTTTGTCGCCTTTGAATAAACTTTGGCATTTCTCCGGTTCAGGAACATCCAGTAACGCATGTCTTTTGAGGGGGATGTGTGTAAAAGATGACTCCCCACGACAAACAAACAAGATTGAGGATGGATACTTGGAGCAGTCAGGGATGCAAATGGTGCACCTTAACGCCATCAGGTAGTGGAGTTGACAGAAAATAATGAGAACCCGCTGAATCTTTTATAAGGTTAACACTCACATTTCCCAGTCAGCTGTCACACAAGAAAGAGTTTAGCACATGCATGCGGACCAAATAAACCTTCATCGTCTCATTAATGCTGACGGGGGCCCTGGACCGGCAGCGCCTCCGCCGCCAGCACCTTCGTTTTGTGTCGGTAATTTGCGGCAGAGACGGAGCCCCCTTCTCCTGCAGAGGGAGACGAAAGGAGCTGGAGAGGAAAGAGTGAGTGGAAGACGAAGAGGGGAGGGGAGGTGGGCCGGCGGGAAGGGGGTAGGGCTGGCGGAAAGATGGCGAGCGCACCAGGAGTCTGATTCCCCTCTAATTGGAAGCATTGGGCATTGTCAACAGAGGATTTTCAGCTGCTCGCTGACAGGTAGAGCCGTCAGAATGATAGCCCACTTGTCAGCGCAAAAGACCAATAAAAACAAACCACTTTTGATTTAATTGGAGGCCTAACCGTGCTGTGAGTGTGTGACTGTGTGTGTGGTAGGCAGTGTGTGTTGCCTGCTGGGGCCAAGGCCATACGGAGGTGGGAGGAAGCCTTGAGGACGAGTGGGGGGATTTGTGAAGGAAATCATCACTCTTGCAATCAGTGAAACGTGGACTTGCCTCTGTCTTTGCTAGCCTGCCTTTCTGGTCTTCTGGAGCAGGTATGCCCACAAGGGTCCCGGCCAGGACGGCCTGGATTTAGTTCCAAAAGGGAGGCCAGCCAATCTCAGATTTTTTTTTGTTTCTGTAAACCAGTGGTTCTCAGTTATTTCCTGCCATGGCCCTCTAGAGGTTCTGTGCCCGAGGGGAGTTTTTGCGCCGCACCCCCCATTTGAAATACTATTGAGAAACTGATAATCAATATTTATTTATACATTGCAACAAAATGGCGAGCTGTGACGCATACACGCGTGTTCAGTAGTCAAATTGAATGCTGAGTATGATGCATTTGGACATGTTGGCAGGTACACACTAACATTGAAAGTACTCCCTGCTTCTCAAGCTACCCCTGACAGTTCAGCCCCCCGGGGGGGCTCGCCCCACTATTTGAGAAAGACTGCTATAAATAAACCTGAGGAGTGTCAAACGTAAACATTGCTTTGTAAGATACTTATTACGTTTAAATTGGGTTAAAATGACTGTGTCTAAGGATTGGATTTACGGACAAAGACAATGCGATTGGAAACCAGCAACCTAAACAACATTGCATTCATGAAGAAGAGGATGGGAGGAGGACAGTGCAAGGAGACAAATTAAAGCTGCAATAAGTCAATACTTTGAAGGTTCATGGAACTGCATAAACTCCCGCCTGTTTAATAAGTGGTAGAACATTTTGGATTAAGCCAGTTTCAATACACACATCCCTGGTGGGTATGGAAAAGTATCAAACAGTCGTAATTGAACAGAAATATAGGCTAAATTTGATGTCTGTCCCATGGGTACCCTCTCCATCCAAAAAGGGGTCCCGTTTTAGGTTTTATTAGTTTGCGAGGCTTCCACACAGTCTGTTGGCAAATTGATTTTTGATTATTTTTGTCTTTTCGTCGTATATGCGAACTGTTTCGAAGCCTCAGGCCACCACCGTCTTTGGAAGTGCACATTCATCTGCTTTCCACAAAACTAAAGTGCAGTGTACAGTCGTCCCTCGCTAAATTGCAGTTCAAACATCGCTCCCCCACCTTATCCCAATTTCTGATTAATTAATTAATTAATTACCACTATTTCAGGACTGTGGCCGGTTGTTGGTCAAAATTATTGAAAGACAAGTAATATGGGTCATGACCGAAAGAACGAGACCGCGGATACAAGCGGCGGAAATGAGTTTCCTTCGTAGGGTGGCTGGACTCACCCTAAGAGATAGGGTGAGGAGCTCGGCCATCCGGGAGGAGGTCAGAGTAGAGCCGCTGCTCCTTCACATCGAGAGGAGCCAGTTGAGGAGGCTCGGGCATCTAGTCCGGTTGCCTCCCGGGCGCCTCCCTGGTGAGGGGTTTCGGGCATGCCCGGTCGGGAGAAGGCCCCCGGGAAGACCTAGGACACGCTGGAGGGACTATGTCTCACAGCTGGCCTGGGAACAGTACAGCTACAGTATGTATGGCCGATTAATGTTAGATTGGCTGTCCTGTATATCATTCAAAACGCAAACATCATAGTGAGGATGGATAATAAGCCGATGTCGATTTTTTTTTAATGCAATGCGTCCGACCCACATTGTGTTCAAAAGACTACAACAAAGAACTTTCCCAATGTTAACAGTTATTATGTCTTATTATTGCTATATTTGGTAATACATTGGTGACTAAGGGGTGTTATTTAATGTCTACAGAGCTTTAATAATGTTAAAAACTGCTTTTAAAAGGTCATAAACCGGGTTTCTATGACTACAAAAATATTCCATTTTTTATTATTGAATCCTGTCGTGGGCGGGGCTGGAATCAATTGACCACGATAAACGAGGATGGAAAGTGCACATTTTCACTGTTTCAATCACTATACGGCATCAATGGAACAATCCAACCCTTAAACGTATAATGGCACCACCTGTTTGTTTTTAAACTGCATGAACTGGGAAGTAGCCTGCTAGCGAACAAACACATGGACAAACTTTTGTGAGTCAGTTCTTTGACAGGAGCCAATCATAAGCAGACTCTTATGCGCTATAATAGTCTGACTTACTGTGTCATCTTAGAAAGAACACTAAAATCATCACACAGCAGCTTAACACTTTAAAGGTAAGTAAAAAATATACATGACAATAAAAAACGATTTTAAAGTCTTCCCATAATGCATTTCATCCCAGTTCATTTTACAGTATTTAATTCAAAGAAACTTATTATTGCACCAGTATAATTTAAAAATCCCCCCAAATGAGCAGGATAGGACCCTTTAAGAACATTCCAAATAGAGCTTCACAATGAAAAAACAAAAAATGCTTTGAAAACATTTTAAACGGCAAATTTATTGAAAACTCCATTTAAACACAAATGTGATTTTGTCAGCTGATCAAAAGTTTAGGACCAAAACGTGTATTCCGTCAAATTCCCTGTCAGCCACTTACAACATATCTTGATATCAGCCTAATCAACATCATTTTACCCACATTCTCTCCTTTTCTTTATTTTTCATTCTTTATTTAAAGCTCTTTGTCGAGTGCCTGCCAGAGGAGAAAAGATCAATATTTAACACCATGAAACTAGTGTATTGATTATGAATCACGAGTGATAACTATACATGACGGTATTGATATCATGTCCAACCTTTAGAAAAAGGACATCATCACACCCTGGGGATGCAATGGCTTGATGTATCATCAGCTCCACGGTGAAAATACAATAATAGCTCGCCTGCCTCTTAATTCTTATTATTGCAAACATTACTCTTTTAGTTTTGTGGCAAAAGGAGTATTTTAGAATTACTGTAAAAATCTTGACCAATTTTGAGATCTTTACTCCTTATGAGCAAAACATTGGGACATAGGCCGCACGGTGCTTGAGCGGGTAGCATGTTGGCCTCACAGTCAGGGGCGCGGGGTTCGAATCTCCATCGGGCATCTCTGTGTGGAGTTTGCATGTTCTCCCCGTGTGTGCGCGGGCTTCCTCCCACACTCCAAAAGCATGCATGTTAGGTTTATTACAGATGTCCAAGGAATGCTCA
Source organism: Oostethus manadensis (assembly GCA_024372805.1). Taxonomy (NCBI): domain Eukaryota; kingdom Metazoa; phylum Chordata; class Actinopteri; order Syngnathiformes; family Syngnathidae; genus Oostethus; species Oostethus manadensis. The sequence continues at coordinate 993,601 of QODF01000147.1, forward strand.
GGTTGCTTGTGTGTAGGCTCCGTCATTTGCAAAATTAGTGGGAACACTGGTGAGATGACGCCTGAGCACACTCCCAGTGGGTGGAAACTTGGGGTTGTAAATAAACGGCATAATCACACTTTGGTAGGCACCTCTGTTTTAGGGTCACTGTGCAAAATCCAAAACATACATTTAGTTTTTGTGTTTAATTATTTATTAATTAAATTAATTAACATTTAATTAAATCTTCCAAAAAGGCAATTGGTAATTCTCTAAATGCAATTCTCAAATAAAACAAAAATAAATAAATATTGCATACAGAAGAGGGCCGCACGGTGGATGAGTGGTTAGCACATTAGCTACACAGTCAGGAGATCTGGAAGACTTGGGTTCAAATCTCCGTTGGGCATCTCTGTGTGGAGTTTGCATGTTCTCCCCGTGCGTGTGTGGGTTTTCTCCGGGTACTCCGGTTTCCTCCCACATTCCAAAAACATGCATGTTAGCTTCATTGGCGACTCTAAATTGTCCATTGGTATGAATGTGAGTGTGAATGTTTGTTTGTCTATATGTGCCCTGCGATTGACTGGCGACCAGTCCAGGGTGTACCCCGCCTCTCGCCCAAAGTCTGCTGGGATAGGCTCCAGCATCCCCGTGACCCTAATGAGGATAAGCGGTATAGAAAAGGAATGAATACAGAAGAGGATGTGGGGGACCAATTTGATACATTTTGTGCAGAAAATACATTGTATTATAAACTATATCATGTTTGTGTTATTGGTGACAAAGCAAATTGTGGAATATTTGTTTAATAATATAACTCATACAAATGTAATAATAATATATATTTTTAAATAATAAGTCGCAAGGCATCTATGCAGAGACTGCAAGGTAGTGAGCAGTGGTCCCTTTTCAGCAAGCCATGGCATTCGCCATGAAAACAATTATTATTAGTTCATTCAGGGATTGGCAGCGTTTACCATCAAAAGAGCTGTTTTGACCCCTCTTCCAGTTAAGAAAAATAGTCTGGAGCAGCAAAATATTACACAGCTTATGCACTTTTAAAAGTTTTAATCTTTTTAAAATGTTACCTGCTTCAACTAAAGAATTAACTGTCAGAAGTGCAGAGTGGATGTGAAATAATTTCAACACTGAACTACCGAATGGAGGCTTTTTGGGTTGTTGCTGCATTTGTGTAGTATTAAAACAAACGGAACGATTCTTTCATGTATTTTCCATCTGCGAATGGCTCCGTACAATCTCCAGTGCAGCTACAGCGCAGTAGAGTTCAGAGCATTCATCTACTTCTTAGTAAAAGATAGTGAAAGACGTTTGCTCCTGCCTACCTTTCATAGTCATGCAGTTGGCCACTTTTCTGACAAAGCAGAGTGCTTGCTTTGAAAATGTCTTTGAACGTTACATTTTCAGTTGTAGTGGAACTGTGCACCTGCGTTGCCGACCCCTGATCTAGCAGAATCAATCCCGTGCCGAATGTCTCGCGGTTTCGCCTTCTTTTAGGGACACTACGGGAGCTTGTGGAGGTGCATCGCAAGGCCAAATGTAGACCTCCTCTACCTCAATTGAAATGTGTGGCAAATCGGGACACAGCGGTACCGGGCCGAAGGCTGAACGCAAACACATGCATTAATGCACCCTTTTGCAGAAACGTAGTACATATGAAGAAAATGGTGCCCGTGCCATTTTCTAAACTCAGAAAGGCTGGGCATCACTATTCTATCTATTAGTCTATGCTTAGCTTCATACTTAACGAATTGCTTTAAATAAGATGTTTGTTAATAATCTAGGTGTGTTTACTTCATAACTGCAGGATGACTGACGTGTGTGTGCACACACCTGACCGTTCTGCACTGCTCACATGGCCTTTGTAAGCAGCGTTTTATTATCCTCGACAGAGTTCAGCGCGCACATCTGGTCAGGATAAGGTGGAACGAAAGGTCCGTGCCAAGAGGCCCCGAGGTGAGCGAGGCGCCAGTGGAGAAGGGGGTGTGGGCACACGGAGGACGAAGACCTGCGACATCCATCACGATCAGGCCTCTGAGGAATGCCAGCTTCTTCAAACCGGGGCCAACCTTGCTTTTGCGCACCTTTGACCACGTGGGCCTAAACTGAGGAGTCCATCAAGGATGAGTTCTGACAATACAGCAAATGTTTAATGTTACTTGTTTTGACTGACTGATATTGACTTTGAACTCATACAAGAGTTTTAAATTAAAAAATACGCCAAACATCTCTCTGTTTGACTTAAGACAGGTCTAAATTCCAAAAACTACATTTGAGTTTCATCATCAAATCAGAGAGTACACATGCACACAGTTGGCTCTTGAACTAGCAAATGTTTATACACTATATAATATAGAGTTCACAATCTGTTGCATACTTATGGAAATAGTCAAAACTACCTTTTTTGTTGGAATGACTTTTTCACAGCAGTCATTTGGACATGTGTAACTGGAAATAGTAGGACAGATACCCTTAGCAGGATTACTGCAATAATGCACCATCTTAATGATACAATAATCAATAAAACATTTTCACAAAAATGTGCAAAGGGCTGACAAGGACCAAAAAGCAGCCAACTGGATGAGCAAACACAGATACAATGTGGTTGTGCACTCTACTGAATGACATTCTTGTAATATACACTATCTACTATGTCATTATGCAGTTTTTCTTCTTTACTGCAGTTAATTGGTCCCAGACCCGATCGTGAATTTTCAATTAGTAGGATTCCTTATTTATAAATGGAATATTTTTGTAGTTAGGAAACCTGTCTGCAACTTTCTAAATAGGTTTTTAACTTTAGAGACCTCTAGACATGAACTAACACCCCTATAATAACCTTTACACTACCCAATATAGTAAACATAGTAATAATAAATAAGCCATTTAAAATATAAACACAACTCATGTTTCTATTCATGTGTTCCCTAGGGGAGGACAGCGAGCAGCGGACAGGAAGTGACTTCAGGGGTTCAGAGAATAGTAGCTTGTGTCTTTATTATGGTGTTTTATTCTGATTTATTGTGCCTGATCATTCACACCTGCAGTAAAGCCTGTTGTTCAGCATTATTGCAGTAATATTACTGACATCTAGTGACCAATGTCGATTACTACACATTATCAACATCTTTAAATGTGTCTTCTGAAGGTTTTATATTTACATTTTAGTTCATTTAACAATTTTTTGCTTGAAAATGCTTAATTTAAAAAAAAACAACACTACATTTGCTTAAAAACGCACAATATTTTTTTAATACCCAACTACACAACAATATGATTGATTCATTTATTTCAGAAAATGTGATATTTCTAACTGCAAAGTGCAGGAGTTCATAGTTCAATGTTAAGCTGTCACGAGGACTGCCTCCCTCCCTGAATAATGGTGTATGAGTGGGCTGACTTCAGCTAAAGGGGCTCCCTTGCAGCTGCCAATGGGAGATGCACGTGGAAGTTGCTCTTCCTTCGCAGAGGGATGTGGGTGGAGTGGAGGGTCTAGGTTCACTCTCATACTCTCAGGTAGAGGCAGGCTGGGCCCCCGGTCTTGGCTCCCCATGTAGGGAGGTGACGGCACACACTTAACCATGAATCACATGCCGGGACACACACAAACACACGCACAAGGAAGAAATAGCACACATTGCGTATTTATTATTCCCACATACAAAAGTCCTTGTGTATTCCAAGAATATGGTGTTCTCTTGTTGGGTCCATAACGTCTTACCGATGTAGAGCTGCTATATTAATAGGAAACTCCGTAATCATCATCTTCCTGTGGGTTTATAGAAAGTCGATGTCACATTTTCACAACAAACTCGCAGGCTATAAGTTGGGATGAATGTCTTAATTGCTGCTGAGCTGTAACAACACAGTTTTTTGCCTTGTCTTCTCATTCATCCTCGCAGCGCCACGGCATTTTTACAGTTGGTCACTGAGCGTCTACGGACTTTGATGAGAAGGCGTGGAGTGGGTTGTTGCAAAACTGGAGCGCCATTGGATAAATGCTGGGCTTTGTCCCGCCCATCGACTGCTCAGCATCTCTCGGAGTCTATGTGGCAGTGGGCTGGCCCGGATCCTTAGCTTCTACATGATGATTGGAGGATCTGCCTGAAGAGGTATCCTTTTTTGATTCATAGTGAAATGAGCCAATCAGCGATCTTGAAGTATAAACCATTTTCCAAGTTTTTCATTCTGTTGTTTTAAAGTGATTCGGCGATTTTACCAATCCTTAGTGACTTTGTCTTTGCTAAAAACAACTTTTTATGATGATGTATGATGAGCCATCCCCTCCTTGAATGACCAGCAGCTGCCACTGGTGCCGACGTGTTTCCAGAGACACAATGTGGCAGCGAGATCAACCAACATTGTAATATAAAATGTGGTATGTTGACCGAAGAGAACGAATGAATTCATTATATGCATTCACACACACACGCACGCACACGCACACACACACAAAACAGAAGGGGAGTCCCAGCACTGTGGCCTTTAACTCCCTGTGTCCTAATTTGGCCAATATGCAGGTAATATGTGAGGTCGCAACATCTTAATTACCGCACCTCCTGTCAGTGGATGCTCCACCTCCCCATCCCCCCCCCCCCCCCCCCCCCCCCCCCCCCCCCCTCCCGCCGTGACTTTTATTACTTCATTACTATGCCACACATGCTCCAGCGCACACCCACACTCCTCAAGCTTTTGGCAGATTGTTTCGTTATGATAGGGCGATGAGGGACTACTTAACGGCCGTATAACGGCTGAGTGTGTCACCAAACTGAGCCGCTTTGAGAAGGTACATGCAAAAGTGACACCTACCAATCTTGTAATTTACTTACTTAACTGAAATATGTTGTATTTTCAGATTTTGGTCCGGATGCGTTTTGTCATCCTCACGTTCCAGGTCTACCTGGAAAGGATCATGTGACACTACCTGTACGCGAGCATCTTAGATTTTCCGTCAGAAGCATCCATCATAGCGCTGAGCAGGTATGTCCAGTGCACCTGTGTGTGCGTGTGCGTGCGTGTGTGTGTAGCGCAGAGAATAAGACCCCAGAAAATGCTCATTAGAGTTGACCTTGGCACTTGGAGCGGGCGTTTGATGGATCGGGTACAGGGCCAAACAAGCCCCTGGGGAGCCATGATCTTATCTCTTATTGTACACACATACACACACACCTCCCTCCCCGACGCTGACCCTGCACCCTCCACCACCACCGCCATCATCCACCCTGCACTTGCTCACACTCCTGTGCTCTACATGCATCACAGGCAGAATAAATCTGTGTCTGGCAGACAAGGGAAAACTGAGGGGAGGTGGCGGTGAAGGGGGCCGGGAGGCCTAAGGGGAGCCAGCATAGAGAGGGTAGTGCTTTAAGGAAGATGGAGGGGGGGTTGACAGGAGAAGAGAAAATACACACAGAGGGCCAGGAAAAACCAACAGCTCACGGAGGCGTTATGATCCACATAAATTGTGAGTGGGGTTTTTTTTTTACCTCTGCCAATAAAGCGCAGGAGAGGTGTTGTTCGGATAGCTTCAGTGAGCAATATCAGGTAAAAAAACTACAAAACTTGGTGCACCAACGCCAAGCACGAACCCACTTTGCGCCAAATCAGGATAAAAATGACACATTTCTGGTTTGGGAAGAATAACGTAGATGTGTAACATCTGCCTCCAACGGAATGAGAAAATATGTTACTGTAGCACTCTAGTGTTACTCGTTGTCCACGAAGCTAAAGTCACGTACATTCAAGCTTGGTTTCCGTAAAAAAGAGTCGGGGAAGCGAGTTGTGCAAAAGTTACTTCATCTTCTATGTCTTTTGTCCTCACTAGTCGGACGCTTGGAGAATCCATTTTATTTTTTTCATTGTTTTGCCAAGCATAGACTGTGTTTGGGTTAGTGAATAAAACGGTTGTGAATCACATGCAAGCATCCTTACATTTATTGATGCAATACCTCAATGGCCAATTTTGCCCAGGAATTTAGCTACGGATGAAGCTTGGCCAAAAAACTGCAATGCCTGTGCTTGCGATTAAGGGAAAGGTAGTCAGCCAAGCAATTCCAACTCTATATGCAGGGTGTTTTGTATGACATGCTTAGGCCGGAAGTATGTTCTGAGTGTGTCTTTGCGGCTAAGACGAGCTTGGTGCTTCTTGTCTTTTTAAAATGTTTTCACTTTTTGCACGTAGTCATTGGGCATTGTATAACGCTCCTTACTTTAAAAACACAATGCAGTTGAGCCGTCCGCCGGGGATGTCCTTAGCCACACGAACATTGCACCTCACCATGGCAGCATTTCATTCCCATGATGTCGATTTCCACGAGGTTCTGCGTTTAACAGCAAATTCCGTTTTTATTGGCGAATCACCTAGTTCCGTCCGTGATTTCGTTAGCGTGGAAATCACAGGGCCCTACGTTAGGGTTGCACGGGTATGCTGACTTTGGAGGAGAGGTGAGGTACACCTTGGATTGGTCTCCAGCATGTCACTGGGCACATATAGACAAACAAGCATACTGTGGACAATATCAGAGTCACCAATTAAGATAACATGCATGTTTGTGGGATGTGTGTCCATGAGGAGAATATGCAAACTCCACACAGTGATGTCCAGCAGAGGTTTGAACCCAGATCCAGATGTCCTGATGGTGTGGCCAACTTGCTAACCACTAGGCCACCGTGCAGCCCTCTAAAGAAATTCATTAATTTTATACACTCACTTGCAAAAACAGGAGGAGAAATTGCCGGACATTCTTAAAAATCCATTTTCAAGGCGAAATTTTCCAGAAGAGCTGGATATTTTGGTCAACCCCTAAGCTGGAGGACTTCCCTCAACCTGGGAAAGCATTTGTTTGCAAACTTGCAACCTTTAAGGAGCATACTGTCACGATCTGTATGTTTGCAGGCATTTTTGCTGGTAATTAGGTAAAGCTCATAGGTATTCATAGAAATGTAAGTCAGTTCTGTCTGTGAGGATGTACCCAAAGATTAGGGTTTAACTGGGTTTCACGCTTTCGTAATTATTGTATTCATTCCTAATACAGTAATCCCTTGCACTCAATTTTGCAGCTTCACGATTTTTAATACATATTTGAATTTATTAGGGCTGTCACTTCACGCGGTAATAATGTGTTAATGGAAGTTTCCTGTAACGGCACTATTATTTGTATTTTTTGACGCACAATTAACGTCCTTTTTGACCCTCGGCCCACACCGTAGTTTGAGTAAATGCGGTGGTGTAAAATCTGCCTATCCGTATAAAATATAACGATTAAAAAACAGAAGTCTTAACCTTCAGTCCAATAAATTATACAAAGTAAATCGATAGTGCAGAGCCCCTTAAATAACGCATTTCTTCAAAAGTGGCAACAATGTGTTCGAGCGGGAAAAATACGTAGAACTGTATAGAACTGAATAGAACGTTAGTGACGTGACGAGCAGTGAAGCATGCGAGACAATCCTATCGCCGGCGTTGTTGAAATGACACTCTGTCGACCGATGGCCTCTCTCGTGATGGCCGATGCCAACCCCGCAATCAATTCATCTAAACATTTATGGCTGCTTCTTGTCAGTACAGGAGGCTTGTCAAATCGCATATCCGGTCACATCCGGTTTATCGTTCACAACCCCGGCATTACCCCTGATGGCCACGGTACCAATTGCACGGCCCTCTATACAGTATACTGTATGTTTGTGTCTCATTGAGGGCAAGGAAAAAGGACCGGGATCAGTGCGGGGTGAAAACTAAGACTCTCAATTGCCTCTGTAGTGCTTTCACAGAGTCTTTTCTTCCGTTTTTTTATCTGCCCTTCTTGTCAGTGGGGCACACATAGAAGGAGACGAACACACACTAATGCCACCGGCACCCTCACATCTCCCCCTCACCTCAACCGAAGGGGGCACACGCACACACACACACACACACACACAAAGAGACATGAGGCAACAGGGTGGCAAAGTTTCTCCCCCAGCAGCCTCCTTCCACTCACAGGTGTGCCATCACAGGCTTGTGCGGGCTTTGTGTTCTCTTCTGCTGCAGCGCTAAGGAGGAAAAAAGTGACACTCTGAAGTCTTAATTGAGCTTTACCTGCTGTTCCAGCGCCACCTTTCTTTGAGTTGTTGTGTGCTAAAGTGAGCTTAAACTTTATAATCAAGCCTACAGGGTCTGGAGCGTGTGGCACACAAAGCAGGGCGCGTGTGATGTCACTACAAACATGCTTGTTTGCAGAAGGAGCAGCAGCCAGCTCGCCAGCGACTCAACGAGAACACTGTGTCACACTCGCACGTCAGTCAACAAAAACAAACAAAACCTCCCTGAAAAATAATTTGAAGAGAATGCAAGTAATATTTGAACATGTTTGAGTGGTTTTCTGTATTTTGTTCCTTTGCAATCTGCCCCCCCCCCCGACACACACACCTAACTTTTCTGACTGTCAGTGTGTCTATATGTACAAACCTTGGGAGGGATTGGGAGACTGATGTCTCAGCTCCTCCGCGATCCCACCAGGAACGCCTTTTGACAGTTGCCGGAGCAGCAGGATACGGCGCAAAGATGTTGCTGTAATTGCACCTGGTTGCGTCATGAAAAAGTAATAATTTGCTGTCAAGGACGTCAAGGTGTCAGCGTTCGGCAGGAGTTGATAAGATATTGACTGCCTCCAGAGTGCTCACTCACTCGCTCTCACTCATACTCCTTTATAAAGTTGAGTCCCTGAGAAAGAAGGGGGAGAGCAGACATTGGGGTATAAGGAAGAAGAGGGGGTGATTATAAAGGCAGGGAAACTGAAAAAATGGGCTTTTCTGCATACTGGGAGCTCAGTGACATTATTTGCTCTCACTTGGCAAACCTTGTTCATTCATAATACATGCACACATTGCCGTCAATTACACATCAGTCATCAACAGGCTAAAGCATGGTCCACCTTGAATGGTGCACAATTACTTCTCCTATTCCCTTTGATTACTGACGCACAGGTTGGAACTAGTGACGCCGATTTCTTGTCGGGGGGCTCAACCCCGCGGATGTCAGCTCTTGAGAGCGAGTGCAAAGCCTCATGGGAGAAGTTGACGGTGCACATGCATATTTTGGGGCCTCGGAGTCACAGAGTGGAGCATGTGATCATGAATATGCAGAGCAGGTTGGGTCTCTCATTTTCAATGTATGGGAATTGTATTGAAAATATGATGTTGTGTCATCAAATAGCCAAACTTGGGAAATGCTTTTATTTCTATGGAGAGCCTCATCTGCCCTTTGATTAGCTTCTAGCACACACCAGCTGTAAGCAAGAAGCCATGCTGTGGTTATCATCACAACTGTTTTTGAGTGCAAGGTTGTAGTGTGTTTGCCACAGTTTTTCATGAGTTTAACATTGTACAGTTTTCCACATGTTTACATGTTTATGATATGGCAGTGACAAGTAAGCAAGTTTCCAATGCACCTCAACTTTAGATTTTGATTCCTTTGTCGGGTTATAGCCAGCTGGTTCAGATGACTTAACAAATCCACACTGACATGTTGTCAGGGCACAACTGATTGAAGATGCGACACATCGAGAATGCGGCAAATTAATATGGCATTTGTTCCCATTATTCAAACGTAATTTTAAAAATCATTAGAATTAGAGCTATTATTTAAAAATAGGACCCAACAATTTTGGAAAAACACAATTACACTATGCACAAATGCAAAGTGAAAAAATGACAAATAAAAATGTCCTGGATATGAAATTATAAAAGTCCAGTCAAGCAGACCCAGAAATGTCCTGAATCTCAATTGACAGCTGTGAAGAAAGCCCACTTGACAAAGAACTTCTTCTAGAGTAACAGCATAAATTGGACGGGCAACATTTGGGGATGGATGGCAAAGTTGAGTAAAGTGAACATCAGTCCAGACAGTGGATGCCCTCCATGAAGCCATCCTCACCCCCTGGAGCAACATTGGGCATCAAGCATGCCCAAAGCCATTTTTGATCTGATTACCCAGAATGGCGCAACTACTCATTCCTGAGTCCTTTTTTGAATTTGGGGGGTTTTTTTGGAGCCCTTGTCTTAAACATTTGATCAGCTGATACAAATGTTTCTGATTCTGTCAAAGTGTTTTCATTTTTGTCATTGTAATGGTGGTTCTTGGCCACGGGACTTTAATGAGTGTACTGTATGTAGACTGTATGTGAACACCTGACCACAAACGATCAATGCAGGACACACAAGACCCAGTGTGACAGTTATCGCCACAGCATAACATTCACCGTGTAACTACCGACTGGAGACGTTGGGGACAATTCAGCAGCGCTCGTTTACAAATGCCAGCACACAGGTCGCCACAGGGTCAGGTCCAGCAGCTTTCATCCTGCACAATCTCTCTCATGGGGGGCCTCTGCTCTGTTTGGGAACACCACGGACTCAAGCATCCATGTGGTCCAAGCATTTCTTGTCATAGCATGATAAAAATGGATAATGGCACCTTTGATAGCTGTTATGTGCAACATAACCGCCTGCCAGAATCTGTGTTTCTTGTCCGCAGAATGATGTACTTCAAAGCTGGGCCGACGTGAGCAAAGCACCCTTACTTAGCGTCAAGTGAAAGCCACCAACACAGCAACGTGGTGGTAATCTGTGCTCATTGTTGCTTAATGAACCGTCAATGGAGCGGCTTGGCCAAGCTTATAGACTTCTCATTGTTGTCCACAAGCTCCCGGGGTTGATAGATTCAGCGTTAAGGGTCAGGATTTGTGCAGCTAGAGACGCAATCCTTCGGATGTTTCCCAGAGATCTAAAAGCCAGTTAATCAGCTCTCGCTTCATGATCTCCTTGGCTGTTCATCTTCCCATGGATGGGTTCTATCGCTCCTTTTCAGCGCCAGTCTCCTCAGGCTTTTCTGGCCCTTTCTTCTGCCATGTTTGTGTTTAGGATTTGCCCAAGTACCTTCCCCCCCAGATCAGTTGACCTGACCCTGGCTTGGCAGAGAAAAGGTTTGTTTCTTAGCTGCAGGTCTTCTTACATTTTAATCACAGCCGATGCCACACACGGAATACACATTCAGCATGCGCACAATTAACAACCTGGTAGTAATCAAGATGGACCTGGAGACCAGTTATGCTGGAAATATTCCACTCTGAGCTTAGAAGGTCAGGTCTTAACCTTAACGTTCTCCAGTTAGGGTGGGCTATGCTGCAAATTTTGGTACCAAGTAAATACAGTAGATCCCTTGCCTCGGTGGTTACAATCTGGGACCACAAACAAATGGCAAAAGTCCACAAGTAATTGAGACACCCCCTCCCCCCAACCCACCCTCTGGCTACCTTGATTTTAGCTTCAAACACAAATATGCAAGAAGAACACTAAAAACCTTTAGTAGTTGGGTATGTGGAATCAAACTGGGGATGGATGAAGTAAAGAAGTAAAAGAATGCTCTACAATGAGTGACTCCAAGAAACATACAAAATACAAGGAAGAAAAGTCGTGAAATATTGTGTACATCCAAGGCCATATTACTTCATTCCTTGGAGAGTAGGAATACTATGTTTGTTACTATCACCTTATACTTGTACTAGCAACTTTCCATCCTAGTGACAACATTGTCTGTACTACAACAATGTTTTGTTACAATTGTTATATACCACTCATCACTATTATCACTATATGTATTATTTATTATGACTATCATTCATCAGGACGGCAATATAATTTATTTACCATGACAGGGACTACTATCCAACACAGTCACATGACCTTACTTATGCATTCAAACTTAGGAAGTGCAGGAAGTGTACAAATGTATAGAAATAGGGGAGAACCTACGGGGGTAGGATTTAATAAGCTTTGCTTCTTCCTACTCCTTTCGGACATGTGGAACTGTCCCCTTTTTTAAATTCATCTAAGATTTTGGATCAATATTTACAATAAAAGAGTAAGATTCGGCTTGAAAACTCTTCCCTGCCTTTAATATGCCTCCCTCATTTACTAAATGCATTTTAAATTATAAATGCAAAGGTACTAGAGGGGTAACGATCCATTCACTAGATCGATGCATCGATTTATATTCCTGTGAGCCAACCCCATCGATCTGTGTTCACCAAATTGCCATTCCAGACCACATGTATCGAGCTAACGTTGTTTGCAATCAATCGATTTAATCCATCCTAGGAAATAAAACATTGGATTTAAGCACAACCGGTTTTATACGGATGTGCGTTTTTTAGCCATTTTAACGATTAGGACGTTAAACGTTACCCTGGTAACAGTTTGATTTGTCGTAAGTCGATTGGTCATGCCTGTTGACTGGGGCGCACGGATGAAGTCATGTGACGCTGAGCGTGCACGCTCTGTTAGAAAAGTCTGTGTGGACGTCCTAAAACATGCAATTTTTCATAGGATATGGGGTGTATTTTCATTGGTATACATGCTCGTTAGATAGATGACTTCTTCCTCTTCAATTTGTTATGGGATTTATACTGAGTGTTGGACCACATCCAAAGTTAAGTCCAAGTTGAAGCCTTTCAAACTCATGGATGGAAGCGTCAGGACAAGATAAAAGGAACGTAGCGAGCGTTAAGTTTGTGCATGTTTGTGTTCTGGTTGAATGGGGGGGTTTGTCGTTTGGGAGCCACTGTTGTTCTGGCGTATGGTCCATTTTTTTCCTGCAATGATAAGCGTGTTGATCAAACACCTCCTCATAGCTTTAATAGCACGTGTGCAAACGTTTCATTATGTAGGATATTCATTCACTTTAATATCTATCTGCACATGAAATGTCATTCTGATCTGATGGTGCAAAATAACTTGTTTAATACTTTGGATAGAGAAGTCAATGAGGTATCAAATTAAAGTCTGTCATGTTTTATCAGATAGAATTAATCATTCAACCTGCGCCCTCAAGTTTGACAATCACTGGATTAAGTAATGAATGATAATGCATAATCAAAAAATGTGCAAATTCAGTGATTTTTACTTAAAAATGATTACAATTATTTGAGTCATACAGAAAACACATAACATATTTTTATGTAATAATTATTATAATAATTGCTAGGGTTTTTATTTGCATTTAAGTAAGTGGAGGGGGAGGATCGTGACTTTTGAAGTGGCTGGGATTTGAATAAGAAAGGCAGAGGCATGTGCATTGCTTCTATCGTTGTGCTACAGATACGTACCAAAAAGTTCCAGCAAAGCACTCTTTTAAATCAGGGATGTCCCCCATGTTCCCCATTTTTGCCCTGCATCTTGTTTGTTTTTAGCCCTCTGCATAATTTAAAAATTTAATAAATTCCTTATGAATGAGTGCACTTCTTTGTGTTGTCATCTGTCAGATAGGATTGCACGTCTTTAATGTGCAAAATATATGGGGTGGCCGCCATATGCTTTTATTTTGCTTTAGATATTCATGAGGGACGGAAGCTTTGTGCAAAATTTTGATCAAATGTATAAATTTTTTGACCGTTCTAATGTAGCCTGTGGCACCACAGACATCAGATTTCCACATCTGGATGAGGTTACGGTACAATTTTTATGCTCCTGTTTCCAGTGGGACATTACATTGGTCAAGCAGTCCCAATTTCCATTCCATTTTCTTCCGCTTATCCGGGTCCGGGTCGCGGGGGCAGCAGTCTCAGTAGGGAAGTCCAGACTTCCCAGTCTCCGGCAACCTCTTCCAGCTCCACCGAGAGGACACCGGGTCTGTCCGGCATCCTTCCCCGCCATCTAATCCAACTCATCGCCAGGTGGTGTTCAGTTGACAGCTCAGCCCCTCTCTTCACCCGCGTGTCGCAGGTCTGATGATACGACCACAAAGTCGATCATAGACCTGCGACCTAGGGTGTCCTGGTGCCAAGTGCACTTATGGACATCCTTATGTTTGAACATGGTGTTTGTTATGGACAAACTGTGATTTGCACAGAAGTCCAACAACAACCCACCACACGGGTTGAGGTCAGGGAGGGCGTTCCTCTCAACCACGCCCCTCCAAGTCACACTCTCATTGCCCACATGGGCGTTGAAGTCTCCCAGTAGAACTATGGAGTCACCAGCTGGGGTGCTCTCCAGAACCCCTCTGATAGACTCCAAGAAGGCTGGGTACTCTGAACTGCCGTTTGGCGCGTACGCACAAACCACAGTCAGGACCCTTTCCCCAGCCCCAAGGCGTAAGGAAATAACCCTCTCGTTCACCGGGTATGACTCCAGCCCAGAGGCACCAAGCCCGGGGGCTATTAATAAGCCCACACCAGCTCGCCGCCTCTCCCCTGCAGCAACTCCAGAGTAGAACTAGGTCCAGCCCCTCTAAAGGAATTTGGTTCCAGAGCCCAAACTGTGGTTTGAGGTGAGTCCGACTATATCTAGTCGGAATGTCTCTGCCTCTTCCACAAGCTCGGGCTCCTTCCCCACCAGAGAATCCATGTCCCAAGAACCAGATTTGGCCGCTGAAGACCAAGTCGGCCGGACACCCGCCCTCGACCACTGCCCAAATTGCATCGCACCAAACACCGAACCATTACGCTTGCCCCTGCAGGTGGTGGGTCTGCGGGGGGGTGTTCCCGTGTGGCTTCTTCGGGCTAGGCCCGGCCAGGTCCCACGGGTAAAGACCTGGCCACCAGGTGCTCGCCTGCGAGCCCCTCCCCCAGGCCTGGCTCCAGGGTGAGGCCCCGGTATCCCACGTCCGGCCGATGTGCGGTCACTCCTTGTTCTTCTTCATTAGGGTCTTCTGAATCACTCTTAGTCTGGCCCGTCACCTACAACCTGTTTGCCTTGGGAGACCCTACCATACCAACCCCTCCACCACGATAAGGTGGTGATTCACGGAGGAGAGTTCCAATTTCCAAGTTTTCCTAAATGCAGCATCCATCTGTGAGCTGTCCCTTGCTTACTCACTGTAATTACACCTACTGTCTTCATGTTTCTTTGCTAGCGATAGAAACACCTCTCCTCTGTATATGAAGTTTCCCCCTCCTTCCTCTTTCCCACTCCATCCTTTCGATTGAATTTATCATCTGAAGCCTCCCTCTCCCGCCCCCTCGGTGGCATTTAGCTCTTCTCATTTGCATGTACATGCGCTTGCTGTGAGGCCCATGGGCTGGCCAGATTGATCAACAATGCTTTATTACATGCCAGTCAAAGGCCCGCCGCCACATGCATTGTGTGTGCTGGTGCGTAATGTGCTTGTAATTGATGGCCAACCTACAGTACATACACACATAGGCATGCATGCACACTTGAGACCTGGTTAAAAAAGGTACTTAAAGCATGTACATCATACTCGGACAGTGCACCCCACGGGAGTCCATGTATGCACCTGCTCGATGAAGCCTGCGTTTTGAGGACGTATGTTAGCGTAGCCTAAGCCTTCATCTCCTCATATTACCTGGTGAGTTGACAGATATTGATATGCAAAGCAGGAGGATGCAGAACAAAATGCAGATAATTAAGTGAAGATGTTGTGTGTAGAAGGATGCTTTAGAGTGTGCACGGGGGACCCGGCACATGGTAAGCCATATGCCTCTGTGCAGTCACTGCTATCCTTTGGGGTAGAGGAAGTCAGGAGTGTGGGGGAGCGGCGGGCTCTGTGCAAATGGAGCCACTGAGACTAGAACTGTATCCTTATTGCACTTTTATAAAAGCCATCACAGGTGAGTCACGCGCGTGTCGCTCTCGTTGTCTGGAAACGGCACATTATCTGATGGCATGGCGGAGGTCAAAGGTTATAAAGCTGCATCACTAATCACGGGTAGAATTTTATTAACGTCAGGTGCTGCCTTACGTCGCACAAAGGCTCCTCCTTTCCGTCTCCTGATCTCTCCCTCCATCCCCAAGAGGGGCTTGTGGGAAGCGGGGAGGATTTTGCTGCTGCCGGGGGCGACAGGCTCTCTGTGCCATCCACTTACACAAACGGCAGGATCAGCGCTCCACACAAGAATAATTAGAAGATAATGGGTAGTAATGCTGCCCGATCTGTCCCGATTATCTCCTGGCAGCCACCGACACAGCGCCATCTGGTGCCAGATCTTGGGGCAGCGGCTGCTCCGCCACATGAAAAGGAGGTGGGCTTAGGCTTAATCTCACACCCCATTCTGTTATTGACTGTCTGCACGGAAAAGTGAGCGTGTGTGAGCATGTGTGTGCGTGGCCCTCAGAGATGGTTGACTTGTATGGCGGGGAAATAGTGAAATTGCATTTATATTACATGTATAGTTGACAGCTGGTGTTGCCGAGCGTCTTGGTGAGCGACAGTCAAGCAGAGTGTTTTTGAGATTCTCCCAGCGCCGTTATATGGACAAGTGTCTGTCGTGCCGGGCTCTAGCTCAGCTTAACTCCCACCCTGCGTCTTCTTAAACAGGCTCTCTCCCACAGCTCCGGGCCAATTCACGATGACAGTCCGTTCTATGGCCGCCGTGGCCTGAGCTTTAGTGCCTTCTAGGGCTCTTTGTGCTTTGTGTTTACAGACGCTTTGTGTTCCCAGCAGGATTCAAAAGCCCCTCAAACCGCTCGACACCTTTGCTGAAACAGAGCAGCCTATCTCATAATACCACAGCTTTTTTCCCCTTTGGAGAGAGACTTATCAAATTCTCCCGTTCGCTCTATCAAGCAGTTGGTGCCATAAAAGGGGCGGGGTTGACATGGCATCACTAGCTGTTTTGCATCAAGCCTGATGTCGAGTATTACTTAAATTACAGCAGTAAAGTCCGTAGGAAGGTTTGCTTTACCCAGAATCGTCAGAACAACAAGCAATAAAACAATCATGTAATCCACTGATTGATCAAATAGCTGTTTGATTAGAAAAATAGACCAATCATGCCACTCTTTTGTTTAATCCCCTGATTTCACGGTAAAATGTAACATTGGGTAGATGACGGAATTTGCTTCAATACGAGAGCTCTAATGAAAAGCAGGGATGCTCCCATCGATCACCGACCAATTTTCCGTAAAAAACAAGTGATCAGCGTATGCCAGGAAACGCCGTATGCCAGAAGACCCTAACGCAAATCCTACACGTCTGCTGCGTCATGTAGGGTTGCCGACAAAACGACGCATCCCATATTGAGCTTGTCGCAATCCATGCCAGCGTGTTTGATCGCTCCTGTACCAACCCTGTTGCGCGCCACTGGCTAGTCTTTGCACCGTCGGCAGCTTCCTAGCCGTTAGGTAGAGTTATCCACCTAGCTTCTGGTCTTCAGACTCCAAATGTGTATTTTTACCACACATTTTGGTTTTCAAGCAAACAAGCAATGAGGTTAGTTTGGAACTTGTTTTTGTCCCACGGGGAAGACACATGTGAATATCACTTTTACGGGCTACATAGGAACTTTTTTCATGCAGCAAAAACCCGTACAAACAGCCAACACAATGAGGAATCTGGAGGGTGCCGACAGATTTGGGGTCTCTTCAAAAGATATACAGCTAGATCCAGAAGAAAAACGCCATTATGGAAAATGTTGTGATTTTTGTAAAACTACTAAACTAATGTTGATATCGTTATGAATCCCACTGACAATGGTGTGTTTTAATGGTCAGTTCCATTCCATTCCATTTTCTTCCGCTTATCCGGTCTGGGGCAGCAGTTTCAGTAAGGAAATCCAGACTTCCGGGTCTCCGGCGACCTCTTCCAGCTCCACCAGGAGGACACAAAGGCGTTCCCGGGCCAGCTGTGAGACATAGTCCCTCCAGCGTGTCCTAGGTCTTTCCCGGGTCCTTCTCCCCGCTGGGCATGCCCGAAACACCTCACCAGGGTGGCGCCTGGGAGGCATCTGGACTAGATGACCGAGCCACCTCAACTGGCTCCTCTCAATGTGAAGGAGCAGCGGCTCTCCTCTGAGCTCCTCCCGGATGGCCGAGCTCCTCACCCTATCTCTTAGGGTGAGTCCAGCCACCCTACGAAGGAAACTCATTTCCGCCGCTTGTATCCGCGATCTCGTTCTTTCGATCATGATCCATGACTCATGACCATAGGTGAGGGTGAGAACGTAGATCGATCGGTAAAGAGAGAGCTTTGCCTTCCGGCTCAGCTCTCTCTTTACCACGACGGTCCGGTACAGCGACCGTAGTCCTGCTGACGCTGCACCGATCCGTCTGTTGACCTCACGCTCCAACCTTCCCTCACTCGTGAACAAGACCCCAAGATACTTGAACTCGTTCACCTGAGGCAAGATCTCACTCCCAACCTCGGACGGTACAGTCCACCCGTTTTCGACTGAGAACCAAGGCCTCAAATTTGGAGGTGCTGAGTCTCATCCCAGAAGCTTCACACTCAGCTGAAAACTGCTCCAGTAAACGCTGAAGGTCACAGCCTGATGAGGCCATAGGGATCACATCGTCTGCAAATAGCAGAGACGACATCCTAAGGTCACCAAGCTGGACTCCCTCAACACCTTGACTGCGCCTAGAAATTCTGTCCATGAAGATATGAACAGAATCGGTGACAAAGGGCAGCCTTGGCGGAGGCCAACGTTCACCGGAAACAAGCTCGACTTACTGCTGGCAATGCGAACCAGGCTCCTGCTTCGATTGTACAAGGACCGAATGGCACGTAGTAGCGGGCCACCAATACTGTACTCCCGGAGCACCCCCCACAGGACACCACGAGGGACACGGTCGAATGCCTTTTCCAGGTCTACAAAGCGCATGTAGACCGGTTGGGCAAACTCCCACATACCCTCCAGTACCCTTGCAAGGGTGTAGAGGTGGTCCAGTGTTCCACGACTGGGACGAAAACCACATTGCAGCTCCTCTAACCGAGGTTCGACTAACGGTCATATCCTTCTCTCCAGCACCCTGGAGTAGACTTTCCCGGGGAGGCTGAGGAGTGTGATCCACCTATAGTTGGAACACACCCTCCAGTTACCCTTTTTAAAAATAGGGACCACCACCCCAAATTGCCAATCCAGAGGTACTGTTCCTGACTTCCATGCAATGCTGAAGAGGCGTGTCAACCAAGACAGTACTCCAACATCCAGAGCCTTGAGGAATTCAGGGCATAACTCGTCCACCCCCGAATCTTTGCCATTGGGGAATGTTTTAACTACCCCAAATACCTCAGCCACGGTGATACTGTAGAACTGTCCGCGTACGTGTCCTCAGACTCTGCTTCCTCTATGGAAGGTATGTCAGTGGGATTGAGAAGGGCCTCAAAGTATTCCTTCCACCGACCGACTATATCCTCAGTTGAGGTCAGCAAGCCCCCGTCCACATTGCAAACTGTGTGAACTGGGGGCGGCTTCTCCTTGCTGAGGTGTCGGACGGTTCACCAGAACCTCTTCGAGGCCGAGCGAAAGTCGTGCTCCATAACGACTCCTACGACTGGCTGCCTCAGCAATGGAGGCACGGAACACGGCCCATTCGGACTCAATATCCCCGTCCTCACTCAAGATGCAGGCGAAGCTCTGCCGGAGATGAGAGTTGAAGTCTCTCAAAACGGGAGACTCTGTCCTGGTGCGTGTTTTCATGGCCAATGAATTTAAATATGTAGATCAAATAAATGTAGAAAAAGTTTTTATGGTGTGAATCACAATATGGGGGGAACTATCTGTCTGCACTCCCCAAGTGCTTCTCTAGTTCTAATTATGTCTTATGTTTATGTAAACTAGTTACTGTATTTGTTGTTTAATGAAGTACGGCTGTAATGGTACACTAAAATGTAATTTCAGTTAGGTTAATATTAGGTACAAAAAAGGCAGAAAAAATCACTTCAAATGCATTTATATAAAAAAAAAAGCAAACAATATATTCTTTTAAATAAATAAAATCAAAGCGGTATAGAAAATGGATGGATGGATGGACTCATTTTGGTGATATTTCAAATAACTCAGACTCTGACTTTTGAAAATGTAAAAATAATAAAATATTTATTAAAAACATTTAAATAATGTATAAAAATATAAATTAACAAGTTGAACTTTGAACGCCTGGATATGAAAATGTAACTTTCCAAGTTTTGGGCTAAAGAAAACATTTAGTGCAGAAAGTGTACAGTGGTTGCAGGGACTGGAATATCTCCAGCAGAGGAGAAAACCCACACACGTACCTATCAAGGCGTCCATGCGGAAACTCGGCCAGGACTTTTGTTCCGTGTGGAGCGCTTAGATCACTTTAGCAATACATTTAAAGGTCAAAGAATATTTCCTTCAAATTTTAGTCGTTTTTTTAATGAAGACTTTATACCTATATATAATGACAAACTACCACAAAATAGCATAAAGATGATGGCCACATTGTTGTAGTTGAGGTCTCCTTGGTAAATACTGTAAATTAGTGTACAACTTAAATGTTGCCAGTCATAAATAAAACATAAATAGTAGACAGCGCTCATGGTGATGTAAGTTACTCCAAAATATGCATCAAATTAAGTACAGGTTTGTGTCAAATAGTATAAAATCTTTTCGCACAAATAAAGGCAGAAAAGACAATCTGCCCAAACGTTACCCGCTACCTATGTGGCAGGAACACTTGGAACTGTCTAACGAGGCCCCTGACCGATACCACCCATCATAAATAAATGGACAAATGAATGAACAGCATGTTTATTGTTTTAGCTGTAGTATGCCGTGAAGTGCACTGCACTATTCTAATAACAAGGACTTCTTTTGGCCAAAGTCTGCCAAAATACGAGCCCTGGTCTGCTACCCAAAACAACTGCTTCAAAGCAAAACAGCCGTCTGTGTTCCTGTGTTCGGTTTTCAACATGGATTACACAGATTTTTTGTTCATACTGTCACTCCAGACCTCCCCGCCAGATTTCAAGTCGATCTGTGACAGGTTGAGGTCACAGGGGCAAATGTAGTAAAAGTATATATGACCGGGTTCGAGTGATTTTGGACCACCAAAGTATCCGATTTATTGCTGGCCCCGACACCGCTATACATTTTGTTTTTGTGCTTGTTTAGTGTGCCAGAATAGACTGAGAGGAATAACTACAATTTATAAATACAATAGGGCCTTTGCATCCTTTGTGCTCGGCGTTTAAGTCACATTGTTTTACATTTATTTTATTTTCATTGTTGTTGTTTTTTTTTAGTTTAGTTTATTTCATTTGTAATTTTAACTTGTAATTTTATTTTTCATTTTGACTTTAGTTTTCACATTTAATTACATTTAAATATTATTTTTTTAAATTATCTTTTACATTTCCATCCATCCATATACCGCTTATCCTCATTGAGGTCGCAGGATCTTTTACATTTTAACCATGATATTAGTTGTAAATTATTTTGTATTCCATTTTTAACATTTTGCTATTTTTTGGTTCATTTTTTATTCTATGTATTTTTGTTTTATTTTAGTTTATTTTCAAGTTTTGCTTTATACTTTCGACCAGTCCAGGGTGTATCCCGCCTCCCGCCCAAAGTCAGCTGGGGTAGGCTCCAGCATACCCGCGACCCTAATGAGGGTAAGCAGTATAGAAAATGAATGGATGGATGGAATTGATACTTTTTATTTTCTTACAGTCAACACTGGACAATCAACATACAAAATAATAATACTTTTAATACAGTTTTTTTTTTACAATTGATGTTGTACTATTTTCATAAGTAAAGTGTACATTTTCAAATCTGTTAGTACAAGAAATTAGCATTTTGTTTTTACATTCCACTTAGTCATTGTTTCACAACACAAGATCACTGTGATATATACAGTATTGAGAACATTTGCTTTAATCACCCAAACAAAACACTAACGCCTTTTTTATACTTAGTACGTACACCAATCAAGGCATTCAGGAGCAAACAATACAAAGTCATCTTTTCAAATCGTCTCTGGTGCTGAATGAGTGTCACTGAACTGTAAAAATGTACACAGCAAATATGACACCTATGTTCAGACCAAAAATAAGTGTTTTATATGTATATGTATGTACAGTATATATCAGTATATACAGAAACAGAACTGGACAGAGCACAGTGCCCTGCGGTGCTCCTGTGCTGCTAGTCACAGTGTCAGACCTGTAGTGCCCCAGTTGCACGTACTGAGGTCTGCCGGCCAGCTAGTCTGGGATCCATGCCACCAGGTGTGATTCCGCTCCCATCCGTGACAGTTTTCCCTGAGGAGCTGAGGCTGGATGGTGTTAGAGGCACTGGGGAAGTCCAAAAATGTAATCCTCACAGCCCCAGGTCCAGGTGCGCGAGAGATCGGTGGAGCAAGAAAATGACGGCGTCCCACTTTCTCCCGGTATGCAAACTGCAGAGGGTCGAGTGCATGGTGGATCTGTGACCTTAGGTGATAAAGCAGCAGCTGTTCCATGGTCTTCATCACATGCGCCATCAAGGCTACCAGCCGGAAGTCATTCAGCTCACCAGGATGTGGTCTCTTTGGGACTGGAACGACGCAGGACGTCTTCCACAGCTGTGGAACCCTCCCCAAACCCAAGCTCAGATTGAAGGTGCGCTATACAGTAGAGTGTCTCCCAGCTCCCACGAGCAGGCTTTCAGAAGTTTAGATGATACTCCACTGGGGCCTGCTGCTTTGCCGGGACGCAGCCTCCTTAGCGCTGCTGTTATTGTGGGTTGTGTGAGGGAGATAGGGGGAGAAGAGGGGTCCCCTTCTGTGCTGGCGACTTGTGCGGGGGCTGCTGCGTGTGAGATGTTCTGCTGGTCAAACCGGTTAAAAAACGGATTTAGCTGGTTTGCCCTTCTTACATTCCCCTCAATGTGGGCACCTCCCTTTGTGCTGCATATTAGAGCAAATATTAAGAGAATCAATAATCCAAGAATATACAAATGTAGTCATATTCTTTTTCCATTTGTCTTATTTTTTTTCATTTTGTCGTTAATTTTCCTGTTTTGTCTTTGTCTTTTCCATTTGTTTTTGTCATTGCATTTAGCGAATGGCTCAAGCTGACACCAAAAAGCAAATGCAAGGTGGGCGGGTCCTTCTGCCAGCGTGACTTGTCCCATCCCGGCTGTTGGTCACTTTTCTCCTGAGCTCCGATATGGGCTCCATCGTGTAAGACGTTCGCACAAAGTGTGTGCATGGATGCGTGACGGTGATGTTACTTCCGCGCTAAAAGCTACATTCAAACCGAGCAGGAATTGTGAGATCAGAGATGGACTAGTCACCCTGGCTGAATTGTTTTTAGCAGCCCAATTTTGCCCTTCTTCCTCAGCATCTTCCCAGTCCTGTGGTTTTTACTTGCCTAATATAGAAAAGTTGGGATGCTTATTTGCTTACGCTTATTATCGTTGTTGACGTGTTTGAAAATAAAAGCCATGCAAAACACCGACGGTACAGTTTGTTCAAGTCTGGATACTAGCAGTGGCTAGTATGTGTTCAATACGAATACAGCTTTGCATTCTATTGTGGGTAACAGGTTAATTCATTCCTTCATTTTCCAAGCCGCTTATCCGCATTGGGGTCGCGGGTATGCTGGAGCCTATCCCAGCTGGCTTTGGGCGAGAGGCGGGGTACACCCTGGACTGGTCGCCAGTTAATTGGTTCTTTTTTCCACAAATTTCCACAAAGTAGGATTTAGTATTAATAAATGGAATATCTTCGTAATTAGAGCATAGAAAACCTGTTTATGACCTTCTAAATACAGTTTTTACCATTTTGACCACCCCTACACATCAAATAACACCCCTACAGTCACCGTTGCACTTGCTTTACGCAACATAGTACACCTAATAGAACATAAACCATTTTTGACATCAGTGTAATGACACCTAGAGACCTGCGTAGAATATTACACTAGAATATTAGAATTCTGTTAACTTCAGTCTTCATCTCCACCCACCGTGTGTGATGAAATGTCATGTATCATCCAGTAATGCACCTTGTGTAAACGAGAAAATGATTCAACAAATTACCTTACAGAAGTGGGCTTACAACTTTCCGAATGAAGTTAGTGAATGATAAGGATAAATTGGTTTGCAATGCATCATCGCCCATTCATTTGGTCAAAGTCCCGGTGACGGGTTTGTCAAAGTACGACCCTGTTTGCGCCCGAAATGGCCGCTTTAAATCAAAATAACCGACTTCCTGTGGATTTTCCAACACGGGTTTTTGAGACTTTTTTGTTTGGCGTCTCCACCAAAGGCGGTGACGATCCGTGGAACCGGTAGCAGGGGTTCATTTTTTCAAAATTGAGTGAGATTTGGGGGTCTGTTTTTGGGGCCCCTGAAATATCATTTTTTTTTCATCAGAACGGATGCATTTGCAAATGTTGGTGAGTTTTCTGGCATGTTAAGGGCCTCAAAAATGAAAGGAAAGTGCGGCATTGCCCACGGGTTTCTATGGTGAGGTATCCAGATGCACATATCCATCCTTTATGGAATTTGACCCTGCATTAGATGGTTATATTTGTCCATTCTGGACATTGCTTAAAGCTGCCAGCAGCGTTGAATGGGCCCTTACACAAAAGTGTTTATTTCTTAACGGGTACATGGCTGCCATTAGGGCGGCAACTTTTAAGCATGTTGCCAGCATTATGTCCGGCCCTCTTTCTGCATGTAAGTGCATGTAAGTTGTACCCCAGGTAACACACACACGCGCAGGTTGCTTGCTAAGCACTGGTGGTGCAATTTAACAAACAAACAGCCCGGTTCATTTGAGGTCATGCAAAATAACACAGTGCACCAGCACAAAACAAGTTTTATGAGCAGTCCTGCTAGAATACTGTGCAATTTAATGCACAAGTTTAAACCATTTTTTTTAAGTGTGTGCAAAGGTTTTGCATATTTGTTATTAGTAACAAATCAAGCTGGTCTATTTGCTCTGATTCAACACACAGCAAATAATAGGAGGACCGTTTCTTCTACAGACAACTGCTCTGCCTGGGTCAATAGACTGAACTGGGCATTAAACAGTGCCCTCATACTATACTTTGTAGTCGTCATTGTGGGCGGGATTTTCCCACACAACGCAACGTGAGCGACGCCTTGCTCTTCTCTAGTAGATATCTAGCTATCTAGACGTTAGGTCCACACTCAATGTCCTTACTCCCCGCTCAAGCTTGACCAAGTCACCCACAAATATGGGTATGCACCTCTTGGAGGCGCGGCAAGCAAAGAGCAGAGACAAAGATTGCGTTGACGGACATCAGGTAACTACCCAGTTTTTTTGGCAAACGACCCTGACCCACTGAAAAGGGCTCGGTGGTCCAATTTGAAAATGTGAGAAGATTTTGCATTCAGAAAAAAACTTGTCTTGTTTAGACCTAAACAGCACACACATGTCAATCTTAACATTTTCATGGGATGTACCAAATCATTGAGGAGGCTTTGCTGGTGAAAATTCGGTTCTTTTTCCGGAACATTTTGCTTTTTTTGTAATGCAAATGTTGACAGGTGTGCTTTAGCAATCACGATCACGTTGTCACGTAATGCAAGTAACACAGAAGTCAGAAAAGATGACATTAATTGGAAGCAAATACGATATTGTGACATAATGGAAATAATAGGGGTTTGACTTGGAACAAAATACACACTCTCCTCCATGTCAAAAGTTCCGTAACTGCCCAGGCAGAGCACCATCTCCTGCAGTGTTACATTAACATTGCAGGTCGGGCACCAGCAGTAACTGCCAGCTGTGACCGACCCTTCCGCCCACCTCAGGCCTCACCCTCACCCACCGTCCTTTCGATTTCCACGCACAAGCTTTGCTGACTGTCGCGACGCTAACTCTCCTAACCCCGAGGCAGGGAGGATAATTTATGAAGCATTTACATGAAGAAGCCCGGCTAATTGGAAGCATGTGTCTCGATAAGCCTCACCAACGCAGACATGCTGCAGATGCGCAGGCTGAGATCCGGGGTGCCTTTATTTTAACATCACAATCATCACTTCATCTCACAAAAAAACGGATAACTTTTCTGGGGGTTTTTTTCCAGTCTGCAAGCTGTCAGGTTGGGAAGGCAAGCAATATCGCGTTGCCATATGCCAAAGAGGCCATGCCATCAGCACAGAGAGTCTGGAAATCTGTCTTTTGTTTGCCTGCACACGTGCAGACGCAGCCTTTTTCTCAGCCTAACTGCCCCATCAGCGGAGAAATGAGATGTCGAAGAGGCACTCTCAAGTCTTGACCTCGCGCCTGCTCTGTCCGGTGGGAGGTCAAGGGTTAGGTAGGCGGGTCGTTGCCAGCGTGCTAAGTGGGCAGAAGCCTTTTGGATGTCACATGACATGAAAAGCCTTATTTTTCCACTTCACCTCAAGAACCCAATTCCCTCTTTCGCACGGCTCCCATCCTCATTTACATCGGGTCGTTTGTTATGACTTTATGATTATATATGAGCCTTTGTCTGGCTGTGCATGTACCTGCACCACTCCCAGCTGGTCCCCATTAATAACAGGGCCCCGCTGCAGACAGCGCAAAAGATACGGAGGAGCTTGTTAGCGTCACCGGCGAGTGCAGGGGCTCAGCATGGGAGAGAGAGCAACGGCCGACAGGACAGGAGGGAGTTGTACAGTACACACGCACACACAACCACACAAAGGCCCACACACCTGGAGTATCCGCAGACAGCAAATTTGAAGAACATGACATGATGTCCTGCATTTGTCCCAGCAATTGCACAAAGCCATGATGGCACATTTGTGAAAGAGCACGTGTGTAAATGTGTCGTTCCTGCGAGAGCATAATGAGGCTGACTGGACAGAGCAGGTCGACGTACAGACTGGCTCCATTGTGGGTCCCAAATGGTGGCAGAAGCCTGTAAAATCTGCGTCCCCTGATCTCCGCTCCGGGAGTCGGCTGGGAATAATGGCGTGGAAATAGGATTTATTTTGCACGCCTCATCAAAAGGGAATTAGCAGGGTTTGGGGAGGGAAATGCAGGCTCTGTTTAGAGCTACTATGAATGGCAGGATCATCCCTGTAATCCCTGGCCTCCCTCCTCTCTGCGTGCACCCCAGAAAATGTAGACAATTGCCCACATTAGCTCAAAAGATGCCTTTTGTGGCCTCATCTTCACCCTCAAACCAAAGATCCTATAAGGAAAAACATGCTGCGGAGGTAAGGTTCAACCACCTGCTTCCCTTCTTCTTCTTCCCTGCAATTCCATCTCTTATCTTTTAATTCCTCCTCTTCCTTCAAAACATGGCCGCGGAGCTGTCAGACTCGCTGATACGAAGGCTGACAGCAGAGAGCTGGCGCGCCAACACGCCACAAACAACAAGCGAGCATGTAAACTAAAGCAAACAAAGCCCCTCTTCGCTACTCTAAAGGCAGGATCCCTCCCACCTGCCATCCTGACGCTGATGAAACATACAGTAACACAGAGCAGCCATTAAATGGGCGAACAAGTAAAACAGAGTTGTACAATATGAATGCAGAAGGGGGGGGGGCTGTTGGCGCTTGCGGCATATCCTGCTCTCAGTCGCACACATGAAGCGTGTTCATTATCATCCCCGTGCATGTTTGTGGTTTCTGACTTCTCGGCTGAAGATTTGGCAGCTGGGTGCATTTTGGAGGATTTGTTACCTGAGGGAAGGTGTCATGCCGGTGGGGGCTCCACTGGCAAATCTGTGCCAAATTAAGGTCAAGCTGGAGACAAATAGACATCCCGCTCTGCATGCAGCTAATCAAATTTGAAGGGTGTATCAATAATTGACAGGAAGAACAATTTCCTAAACAATCGTGTCTGTGAATTCATTCCAGCCAAACTGCAAGCGCATGCAATTTAAGGGTCCTTCTTCTAAGTACCCTTCCACCAAGGCTTAAATGAGGCTAAAGTCTACATATTTAAACAAATGAAGTTTTAATTGCATTACAGTATGCAACACCATGAATAAATACTTTCTCCTCCCCTGGGCTCCCCTCTGCTCCTCCCTCCTCGTCTTCCTCTCAGAAGCACCACTGATATAATGGCCCAGAATAAGAAATGGCATGCTAATATATTTGTATTTTTTCAGCAGTTGGGTCATTCCTGCTCACTTTATGTGTCCTCAAGGCAGCGTCTGGCCTCAGCAGAGCCATAGCTCCTTTATGTAACACCCAAGAGAATGTGCCCCCCGTGCAGGTAAGTGTATGGGAGAAACAAACACCATCAGTAACCTGTCTGCTGTGCAGCAGGCTGCTGGGCCCACGTTCACCCCTCCTCCAATATGTCCCTCTCTTTTCTCTTCTCCCTCTCTTGCTGCACTCGTAACCTAATCATCGACGGTCCCCATTCCCATGATTTATAGCTCCTCGTGCTGCCGAAAACCAATAGATCAGGTTTGGGGGGGGACCGAGAGGAAAAACCCACCTATGATGAAGTACTCTGTGATGCACAGGGAAAGCAATAGCATCATCAGGTGCTCGCAGTCGGCATCCCACAACCATCCTCCTTTTTCCTTTAGTAGGAGCTCTCTGCAAAGTCCTGCTCTTATCCTTTATGACTCCTACCTGGCTAAAGCAATTTGACACAGAGGAACTGAATTCTAACATCCTGCCGTGACACTATTTCCTCATTCCCCATCAACTACTGATGAGGTATCGTGAGGAGAAATTGGGGACATCTTGCTGAAGGATACTTCATCAGGGTCACTGATCGAACCCACAACCCTCAGGTCGGGAGATGCCCTATCCGCCTACCCTCAATGTCATCCCAAAAGCAAGCACATAGTGTACAATCTATGGATTTAGTCAGTAATGACTGTTTGTCTTCTTGATCCACCTTCTCGTTGTTTTTGTATGTAAATTCTCTCTGTGTGCTCTTTGCAGATGAGCGCACGTGTGCTGGCTGTGTGTGCTCTGAACCGACACTGATAAGGGAGGTGGGGGAAAATCCAGTTTGGTCCCATTTTGGAGTTGTGCTGGACCAACCAAGGAGGGCGTATGAGGTTTTCTCGTCTTCTGGACCAGAAAAGTGTCAAGAAGCACTATCTGAAAAATTTGATTCTGCAACCAAAATTCAATTCAAAATTCAAATTCAATTCAAAGTTCTTGCCGAGACCTTCGATAATAGTGTGTGTGGTTTCCCCCAACGCGACAATGGAAAATTGTGACAGGTCCCATCCTGAAAACAAACAAAAAAAACATAAGATTGATCCTCCTAAAAAAAATTGTTTTCTGCCATTTTTGAGCTGTGCTGATGAAGGTATAGCACAGGGGTAGGGAACCTATGGCTCGGGAGCCAGATGTGGCTCTTTTGATGACCACATATGGCTCTCAAAGGTTTCTTAACACCATAACATTCATTTGGACATTTTAATTATTATTTTTTTTCTTAATCTATATGCAACATACAGTATCTTGCTTTATGACAGGCGTGTTCAAAGTGCTGGCTTGCGGCACATTCCAAAAATACAATTTAAAAAAAAGGAAACGGAAACATACTGTTGTTTCCTTTAGTAGCATAGAATTCATATTTACTTTTTTTATGTTGTTATATGATGAGAAGCAAACAAAACAATACAAAGTTGTAATTTTTTTAACATTAGGATGGGGAAAAAATTATATGAGAATAAAGTTAAAATATCCATCAATTCATTCATTTTCTAAGCCGCTGATCCTCATTAGGGTCGCGGGTATGCTGGAGCCTATCCCAGCTGACCTCAGGCGGGAGGCGGGGTACACCCTGGACTGGTCGCCAGTCAATCGCAGGGCACATACAGACAAACAAACATTCACACTCACATTCATACCTATGGACAATTTAGAGTGTGTGGGTTTTCTCCGGGTACTCCGGTTTCCTCCCACATTCCGAAAACATGCATGTTAGCTTCATTGGCCGCTCTAAATTGTCCATTAGAGTGTGAATGTGAGTGTGAATGTTTGTTTGTCTATATGTGCCCTGCAATTGACTGGCGACCAGTCCAGGGTGTACCCCGCCTCTCGCCCAAAGTAAGCTGGGATAGGCTCCAGCATCCCCGCGACCCTAATGAGGATAAGCGGCATAGAAAATGAATGAATAAATTACTAATTAATAAAGTAATGACTTACTTTAAAATGCACACTTTCAGTTGTAATTACCATTAAAAGATATGATATGGCTCTCACAAAAATACATTTGAAAATATGTGGCATGGCTCTCTTAGCCCAAAAAGTTCCAGACTCCTGGTACATCAAGTTTTCCTCACCTCCCAGAGCAAAAAAGTGTCACTGGAGTGACCCGTAAAAAATTAGATTACATGACAGGTCTGAACCATGAAAAAAAAAATCTGAACATGTACAAAAATGTCCTTTTCTGCCATTTTTTTTTTTTTGGCTCATGCTGGTACTCAGTGACAATATGATTGGTTTAGACCACTTCCTGGACCAAAGGACTAAAGTGACTAAAGTGACCTGTCAAAAAAAGACATTGCGGTTCATTTTTGGCGGACTCCCTATTTCGGGAATCTTTTAGGGTTTTTTTTTTTTGTTGTTTTGTTGTTTTATTTTACAGGTATGAACGTGCATTGTGTTCCGCATGCTGATTGGCTCAGGGAATAGCCACGTGTTGTGTCTGCGTCCTGATTGGCTATGAGGGAACACGCGCAATGTGTTCTGATTGGCTACGGGAATGTAGACTTTGGTCAATGGAGCCACCACGCCGCGAGCCAAAATGTGGCACTTTTTTTAACTACTAAACTTCAAGAGCGTTTAAAGAAGAGATAAATGTGAGAAAATGTTAATGCCTGTCTGAGAAAAGTCTGTAAAGTGTGTGGTGAGGGGTTTTCCCGCCTTAAAACATATATAATAATTGTAAAATCACAAACTGGACTACTTCACGGATTTCACTTATTGTGGGCTATTTCGGGAACCCGCAATAAACGAGGGAACACTGTAATGGAAGAAAACCTCCCAGAAAAGTGTCCTTTTCTGCCATTTTAGATTCCTGTAGGGACCCCCCAATAACTGTGGGTGGTTTCCCCCCACACAAAGTGTTGTTGAAACCCAGCTGAAAGAATGGGAAATTGACCTGGAGTCAGGCTTGAGTTGTTCTAGGTCCCCCGTTGAAGGTGTAGGCGGTCCTGTTAAAAGAGCTGTTAAAGCAACCTGTAAACAAAAACATCAGATTTCGCAACAGATTACAAAATCTGAAAATGGACCTCTCAGAAAAGTTTCCTTTTGAGCCATTTTTTAGTTACTGCTGGGACACGCAATGATAGTATGATCAGTCAATCAAACTTTATTTGTAAAGTGCTCTAGAGATTGAAATCATTCCCGCCCAAACCACACGCGTCATCACTAGCACCCCCCACCCCTATCCCAACCACCCCCACCCCTGCCCGCCTCAATATAAATAGAATAAGAAGAATAAAAATGAGGTAGATAAGATACATGAGGCTGAGTGGAGATGAACGGCAGAGGAAAACTCCGTCAGAGGAGGAAACCCCACCGAGAGCAGGGCATCGACCACAGCCGCCAGGGCGTCGCCACAGAGCGCCCAGGAAAGGCGAGGCAAGGACCCCCCGCCTCCAGGCAGGCACCCACAGGACAACACCCAGGCAGCTACTGCCAATCCCCGCTCCCGAGGCAGAGGGCCCCCTCAGAGGAAAAACTGGAAGAACATAAAGTCATAAAACCGACAAGAAAAAGCAATTAAGAACTAATAATCGATAAATTATGACAAAATACCAGAATTAGGACAAAGAAATAAAGGAGAAAATAAGACATAAATAAATATTAGCTAGAAGCTAAACTAAAAAGGTGGGTCTTGAGCTTGCTGTTAAAAACATGAACGTTTTCTGCGGCCTTGAGGTCCTTCGGCAGACTGTTCCAGAGACGAGGCCCGTAGAACTGAAAAGAAGCCTCTCCATAAGTGCGTGTCCTGACTTTGGGAATGACTAGGAGCCCGCTGTCGGAGGAGCGCAGGGACCGTGAGGGTTCATAAGGTAGAAGCAGTTCGGAAAGATAAGAAGGCCCAAGACCATTATGATGCTTATAAACTATTACAAGAACCTTAAAATGTATCCTGAAGCACACGGGGGAGCCAATGCAGTTATTCTAAAACTGTTGAAATGTGGGCCCGCCTCCTGGTGTTCACGTGCAGAGGAATTTTGTAAAAGTTGTAAACCTGATGTAGTCTTTTTGGGAAGACCAGAAAGCAGGGCATTACCAGTAGTCAATGGGACTGGTGGCAAATGCACGCGTGAGCATCTCCGTGTCGGCCCAAGAGAGAATGGGGCGGACTCTGGCGATGTTCTTTAGATGGTAAAAAACGATCTTTGTGATATTCTTGATGTGTGGAATAAAAAAAATCACGTCCGCTTGTGATGAAGGATTAAAAGACAGCTACTGTAGTTTGGGTAAAAGCTTCTCTCTCTGAGCCTCAGGACCGATAGCTAAAAGTTCCGTTTTGTCCATGATAGATTTCATCAACTTCCTGGACCAGAAAAGTGCTGCTGAAGTGACCTGGAAGAAAAAAAAAAAACAAATGAAAGAAAAAAATCTGAAAACCAACCTCCCAGAAAAGTGGACAGTTTGGTTCCTGCTGGGAGCCTTAACGACAGTGTGGGTGTTTTCCCCCACATCCTGGAGCATAAAAGAGTAGTAGAACCGACATTTTAAAACATTAGATTCTATGACAGGTCCAGATCTGAAAAAAAAAAATCAATATCATATAGTTAGAAAAAATAAGTATGTTCAATCGTGCAATGTTCTGTGTTGGAGGTGTGTTTTCATTCATTCATTTTCTATGCCGCTTACCCCCATCAGGGTCGCGGGTATGCTGGAGCCTATCCCAGCTACAGGGGTACACCCTGGACTGGTTTTGTCTTTAGTGAATAGGAATGTGTTTTAAAAAGACTTTTGGAATGACTTTTGCGAATGACCCTGAACCTGAACCAAACTGTACCTGAACAGTGCTTATAGGTAAACCACCTTTTGGGAAATTCTTTGTGAGCGTGTCGTGATGCGGGCGAGTGTGTGGTGAAGCTAGTCGCACGGTGTCAGTACACCGGTAACATAGTTCGATCGATGTAACAATGTTGATCTAAATAATAACACGTTTAATATTAGTGTTGGCACTTTTGGGAGTTTTTTTCAGAAGGGTTTATAGGCAGAATATGCGAGTCCCATTAAGGAACAGAGAAGGTTCCTGTCTCACATAAGGATTGTGGATGATGGGCAATATTCCAAAAAAGTGCACTTTTCCTTTAAGGTTTGGCCTAATGAGTGTGTGCCTTGGAAAATGAGGTCAGGCCATTGAGGATTTGGTTCAGAGAATGAGGTTTGTGGTTTTAGCGATTCAGAAAAAATAATAATAATAATAATAACATGCGTTTAGGGCTGCACGGTGGATGAGTGGGTAGCACATTGGCCTCACAGTCAGGAGGTTCAGGGTTCGAATCTCTGTGTGGAGTTTGCACGTTCTCCCCGTGCGTGCGCGGGTTCTGATCCCATGTAAGTTACAGAAAATCCATAATAAACCAAAAATTGCCCACACAATTCTTTTTTAAATCAATGACGTACGAATGGCCGAATGGATGTATAGCTTGATAAATGGTAAGAATGGTCGTATCAATAAGTGCAGTATGGAAGTGCAGATCGATGGATGGATGGATGCTGGCAGCCGAAAGACTTCCCTTCCTGGCCACCTGGCCTTTTGCATTTTCCGGGGGACACATGGTGTCCATCCTTGGAGAGTAGATTTCATTACAATCATGGACTGGATTATGTCTTCCAAAACAGACTGACCGTGTCCAATCACTCTGCAGTGGGTTTGAATGAAGAATATTCACCTTATGTCTGGACCGGTGGCTCGGCTCACACACAAACACACACACTGGGCCTCCTGGGGACTGGTACATGGGCTTGACAGAGAACTAAGGAGGGGGAAAAAGAAAGAGAAATGTCTTTTAAATGACATCCCCATTGTGAGCCGGAGCAAGACGATGGTACTTTGCAAAACTGCTAACAATGAGCGCTGTAGAAATCCTTTATCCTTCGGGGGCCCGGCAGCATGCTCTCTATTACCATAGTCATTTAAATACAGTAATCTCATTTTCTGCCTCAGCCGAGGGGGCATGCTAAATTTTCCAAGTGAGGGGATGGGGGAGAAGAAAATGCATGGTGTCCAAGGTATACAAAATGAGTGACCTTTCTGACCGTCCGTGTGTGTGTGTGTGTGTGCGTGTGTGTGTGTGTGTCCAACCTGTGTGTGCAGCAAATAGCATGAAACACCATTCAAAGTGATTATTATCCATAGAACTCAGATTGTAAAATATAGCATGTCACTAATTGTTGCCACATTCGTGCTTGTTAAAGTACATTTTCTTTCACTACATTGTCTCAAACTAAATACTGTAATATAAAATGGACAATTCAGTAATAGAAATAAATGATCTATGGCACACCTAAAGTTCTTAGACTACCAACATTGCTTTATATCAGTACCCCAAATCAGTTTGAAGGGCATGTTGTGGTGCAAAGCTGGTTTTTGAAATGAAAATGAAATACATAGAACATAGAAATGTTGAACGTTATAAGGGCATACACTGAGTTCCTTGGTCACTTTTCAGGGCTAAAATTGACCCTGTTCAGAGGGTAGTGCTTTCTAAGAGCCCTTTTTCCAATTTATGTTTGTGGTTCTAGTTGTTTTAGTTGTTGTGTACGACCGAAATCTCTATTGTTATTTTAACTACTCTTCTGTACATGTAATTAGCTTGCAGGCAAACAACTTGAAATATCATATAGAAATCAAATATAGTTTTGTTATGTTAGAGATGTTTCACGAGCTTATATATAATATAATTTGTTAATATCCGTCCATTCGTTTCAATTGATTCTGTAAGTTTACTATAATTATCACTAGAATAGAAAATATTCTGCAAATAGTAAAAATGTGAATAGGTTTGATACATTAAATATGTCATTTATGTACAAATAATAATATAAATAAAAGTAATATGATATTGTGCTCTATGGCTGAAGAAACATGGAACACACCAAAAGAAAAAATTAGACTCCCTTTTTTCATCAGAAAAAGGGTCTTTTTTTTTAAATGAGTTAATTAGTAATCAGAAGTAGAACGTAGGTTAGTTTCAGGAAAATATCAGTTCTTGACAAAAAAAAAAGGACAAAAACAGGTTTTGGAGAAAAGATTTCTTTGTGACACAAATTTAGCCCTAAATATAACACCGTGAACTACGTATTTGCAATTTTCACATTTGGAACTGAACTGCGTGTGTGCACGTGTGTGCGTCTGCATGCGTGTCTACAATGTGTCTACATTAACATGCTACACTCCTCCACGCTCTTCCACTTCTTCCTCCCTGTCGTGTGTGTTTTTACATTGACCTGATCCTATCAAATGCACTCCTGCCACCCTGTGACGTTTGTATGGCTTAAAATTGCTCCAAAAGTGACATCCATTAGTGTGCAGTTGGGTCATCACCTCTCACCAAAAACTTCTTTGGGATTGGGCTTTTGGGTTTATAGAAACGTATAATTACGTATTTGGTATGGAATTAGTTAAGAAACATTTTTTGATGGTCATAAAGCTGTAACTACAAAAGCATTGCATTTGTTAATATTGAATTTATCGAACATATTGAGAATTCACTTATTGAGGTCCAAAAAAACCCAGGACGACAGTAGTTATATACTGTTTGTAATGCTTCGCAGTCATCTATCTTTCTGTTCATAAAATGTATTAAGCACATTTTTTTTGATTAAACATGATTAATTAGAAAACTGCAATTAGTCTGATTAAAGATTAATCAGGGTTTCTTCATTGCTATTTCAAAACCATGATTCCAAAACTTCATTATTATTTTCAAAGTAGTTGGCTGCTCCGCAGATGCGTGTGTGTGTGTGTGTGAGTGAGTGTGTGTGTGTGATGATGGGCTCCAAAACTCCAGCTGCTTTTGGGTATCGTATGAGATCACACACAACAAAAGAGGAGCAAGGGAGAAAAAGCTGTTTCCAGCCAAGCTGTTCTCATTCTTCTCCGCTTCCGGTCCAGTGGAAGAGTTGATGAAGTTTAAATGAAGCAGAATCAGGAGATCAAGCGTACACGGGAGCCGGTGTCGACGCTATCCGGTCGGACCCCCCCCACGCCCCTCCCTCCTTGCACCCAAGGGATCGACCCAGGGAGAGACAAGTGACCTGGATGAAATCGAGAGAAAGGAAACCACAGAGGTAGAAAAAGGAGCACGGGGGGCGAGCAGGAGAATGAGATGAAGTATCTCCTAAATGTGATAATCTCCAATCACCTCTAACATCAATTCAGTCAAGGCCCGGGTTAATGAGCTCGCAGTCCGATCAAGCGTTATGCGTCGACACCCACAATTCCTCCCTTTCTTTGGCTCACACGCCGCTCTCATCATCATTGCTGTTCTTTTGGTTTAATCCCTCTTACTTCAGCTGATTTGAGCAGGAGGGGAAAGAAGGGGCGACTGGGAGGGAAAAGCCTATTACCCAAGCTCCTCTGCTCTGAACTATCTAAATGCTAACGATGTGAGCCGGCGAGCCGGGGGGAGGCGGGGGAGGAAAACGAAGATGCGGAAGACCCAGAAGGGGGAAATCGAACGGATGGGAGGTCGTGATGCGGGAGAGTTTGGTTATTTTTGAAAGCTTCTCGCATGCAGCCTTCTTCGTGTAGGCCCCCGGTCATCAAGGTCAAAGAACCTGGTCTTGCCGCTTTATTTCCACCTGGGCATCTTGATCTATCTATTGATTAAAGTCAGAACGGGGCACGTTGGCCTATTGCACAGAATTACTTGCTGTCTGGGTTGATCGGCTTTGACTAGTCTACTTGCTCGGAAAAGCTGCGTGTCACCTTGAAGAGAGGAGGGTGCCGTTTCCGTTTGTTTTGTTTTCGGGTTCGGCACAGTCCCGAACAACAAGTGACGGCGGAAATGACGAGACAAGGTTTTAGCGCCGTTGTGGCGCGCGTAACCAATCCCCAACCGCAACTGTTTCATTTGGCTTTTGCGAACCGGGGCAGCGGGTAGCGAGGCACCTGCTCGTCACAAATTAACAGCCTGGCAAGCTCACAGGGGCGCGGGGCTCATTTACAGGGCGCAGCGTGAGGCGACGTGCCTCTCTTTCAACTGCGACAATCATCTGGATTTGTTTTGGCTGCCTGCTATGGAGCATTTTGCTTCATCTTGGATGCACAAGAACAATGGAGCCATTAGCTCTCTCTCTCTCACACACACACACACTCAATCTGCATGTTCACATCTGCTTGAGAGGCAAAGTCACTCATTCCGTGCATTAGAAATCGAATGCCCCCCCCCCTTTTTTTTTTTTTTGGAACAATCCCATTTGATTTCATATTGGCCAATGAAACAGTGGAGGCAAGTGAACAATCAATCTTTGTAATGTGATCCACGGATTGAGCGCGGTGAGTAAATGTTTGCACGGGCAGCCGTCCAAACCTGCAGTCAAACGAATTCTGCAGAAAAGGGAATCTATCCAGGGCAGGTCTCTCTCTTTATCTCCCTCCTGCCCAACTGCAGTGTTGGTATCAAGCGCATTATATTCCAGCGCCGTGTGCATTTTTCATATAGGCTTACCTTTTATGTTTTATGTACGCCAGCTCAGGGGAGAACAGCTGTGTGGGCGCCGCATCACAGTAAGTTTAGAGGGAGAAGCAGAACTCATTTCACTGGGAGAAGTGGAGCAGAATGCCAAACGCGGCGAGCGCGGTACCTGGGAACAAACAGGCCTGCCCGGGCTATTACATTACCATAATACACGGAAACAACACCTCGCACGCCGTTGCTGCTGTAATTTGAAAACAGATTGACGGGATTTACAAGTTTGCAGCTTAGCTCCGCCGTGACCTCTGCGACCTCCATCTTGACTGCGAACTTTTGGAGTAAAACGAAACCGTCGGGGGCTTATTCGCACTCGATGCCGATTGCTCTCGCTGTAATCTGCTGTCGTATATAATCATGCAAATAGGTAATGCTCTTGCATGTTTCGCCTGAGTCTGTGGAATTGTACACCCACTAAAATAGATACAAATCCTCAAGTGTGATTTTGTAATTGACCCTACTTACTCCCTAAAGCTGTGACAGTTGGAATGTGATAGCGCTTGTATGTTGTAGTAAAGATTTAAAGATTTAAAATGGCAGGGCTCAACCTTCTTCTGGAATAATGATTCCGGAAAAGACCGCGGCAGAATGACAATGAGTGTTTTCCGTGGTTCGGCACAGAAAATATGCTTTAAAGCTTTTTTTTTTTTAAATAGTCAATTTTCAGCAAGACTGGCTGGAGTGCAAACACAATAATTAAATAATTTTACCCCTGATTTTATTGTTCACTTGTACTGTACTTGGTTGGGTCTACAGCTCATTCATTCTTTTGTACTATCACATCATTTATAATTTATAATTAGTTGTTATATAAAATAATAGTCATGAACAGAAGAAAATGGGTATGTTTATTCATTTAGCCCCATTGATTATTCATAGAAAGGAGTTGACTGAAAAAGAATGGTGATCAAGCCATGGCAAAGAGCCCCGTCGTAGAAGTTTGAAATGACATTCAATGTAAAACCCATAATATTAAAGTGGATCTTCTTACTGAACCATTTTTACAATTTGTGCACTGCAAGATTCCAATGTCCACACTCTCTGTTTTGGTCTGAATTGGAATTTAGTGGAATATTGCAAACATTTTGTCTGACTAAAAGCTTGGGAGCACAACTACTGTATTGACCCAAATACAAGACGACACTGCTTTTTGAAAAAAAAACTTTTTTAAAACAAAATGTTCTGTCACCGTTGTGACCTGCCGCACGAGAGGGGATTATTTTCACCTTTTTTGAATGAAAGTTACAATTTGGGAAATTTACACTAAACTATTTAAATAAATACTGAAGTTTCCCAGGTTCCAGGAAGGTTGACGGGTATGATCAGAACTCTTTCTTTTGGGTCAAAAGTGTTTGTGGGGGGGTTGTGTTTGTGAATGACAGGAAGAAAAGCTCGCTTGGTTGTGGCGCCACCTGCTGGTTTGCATGCATTTCCAATTCCCGAATACTGCATAAGATGACTCCCTCCTTGTTGTCCAAAACTCACTCTTAACCAACACAACCAAAAAGAAAATATTTATAATCCCTCATTTTGTGGAGAAAAAGTCAAATCTTTAGGCAATTATCCCGTAAGTGTGCTTTCCAGGTCAATAAAAGCAGCATCTTAAGGGGAAATAAAGGGCTAAAAATGAACATCACCCTGCTAACAAAGTGAATTTTTCTTCATAATAGATTAGATAGGTTTTTATTTTCAACCCAGGGTTGTGGATTTTTGGTATCCAAATAATCAAGAGGTCCAACCTTATAGTAAATTAAAGAGTTACAAAGTATCATCACTGTGAAGTTACTGATCTTTTTCCCTGTTAGTATTCTAGGAGGAAATGCTTACACTCTGTTACGTTGAGTATATGACACACTGGGCAATGGGCATACTGTATGTACTGTCAGGGTATCACTGTATGTTGCTCAAGGGTATGGAATCCGTCCCGGTCTCGTGGACTGTTGCGGGCCTTGAACCGGTCGCTTTTGTGCTTTAAAACAAGCCTTTCATTGACAAATGACTGAACGCACATGCAGATTCTTATTTGTGTACTGTTAATACTACAAAGAGCATTGTTTCGTGGAACATGATGAGGGGTAATCTTCAAATACAATCAACGTCTAATCCGTCTTATGTTAGATATGCAAAGAAGGACAGTCTGACTCTGCAGACTGTACAATAAAATCAACTGTTTGTATAAATAAAATGTCATGTTGGGTTTTTTACACAGATGGTGCCACTGCAAGGATAAGAGGTATAGAAAATGAATGAATGAATGAATGAATGGTGCCATTGCACTTAAATGAGCTGTGCAGTTCAGTGTGTGGGAAACTTACTGGTACTGCCTCAATGACCTCTAGTGGCCACCACATATCATTTCCTGTAACCTGTAAAGTTACGTTCCACATAATATAGTTATTGAGCTGCGCAATATACTTCAGTCAATGAACAGATGCTTGATAAATTCAGCAAAAGAGGACACTGATTTATGCAAAAGTCAAAGGCCACCATCACATTTGATATTATGGGCATGCCTGCAACGCAGAGCAGCCCATCTTATTCTTTACATACTATTATTATATTTTATCCTGCCACTTTTCAAAGGCTTTGCAAAGGCTGAACTGGTAAAGTGGACCTATTATGCTTTTTCTCTTTTCTGACCTATAAATGTTGTACAATGTTGCACAACTACAATGAGGTTTGCACATTTGGCAGTGAGCCCTGACAGAAGTTTTGGATGGCTAAGCAAGCTGTCTTTTTTTTTTTTAACACAGAGTTCCACTGACGTCATGCAACCCAGGCTTCCGTATATGGGCAACGTTGAGTAATGGCTCCCAGGAAATGTTTGTTCGGTGTGAAGGAAAGATAATTTTGTTTAGCTTTCCTAAAGAGGCAAGCATCGGGAAGATGTGGTTGGTGTTGCTGATTCCTTGCTAGCAAGAGAAAAATATGGTCATTTTCAACAGCAGTTGAAGTCTGATCCCTTTCCAACATTACTTGGTTGAAAATTGAGGGGAGGGAAAAACCCGTGTGTTTGTTTGTCCATCGCCAGACTACTTCCGTCTTTTTCATCTTTGAAATATGTC
Source organism: Oostethus manadensis (assembly GCA_024372805.1). Classification (NCBI taxonomy): domain Eukaryota; kingdom Metazoa; phylum Chordata; class Actinopteri; order Syngnathiformes; family Syngnathidae; genus Oostethus; species Oostethus manadensis. Next base: position 1,034,017 of record QODF01000147.1, read on the forward strand.
CGTGTTGTCTCATTCTCATTCATACCAAACTCCACACAGAGATGCCTGTGAACCGCCTGACTGTGAGGCCAATGTGCTACCCACTCGACCACCGCGCGGCCCACCGTTGTATCTATAAATAATTATTGTTATTATTGTAAATGGGCCGCACGGTGGCTGAGTGGTTATCACATTGGCCACACAGTCAGGAGATCTGGAAGACCTGGGTTCAAATCTCCATTGGGCATCTCTGTGTGGAGTTTGCATGTTCTCCCCGTGCGTGTGTGGGTTTTCTCCGGGTACTCCGCTTTCCTCCCACATTCCAAAAACATGCATGTTAGCTTCATTGGCCGCTCTAAATCGTCCATTAGAGTGTGGATGTGAGTGTGAATGTTTGTTTGTCTATATGTGCCCTGCGATTGACTGGCGACTAGTCCAGGGTGTACCCCGCCTCTCTCCCAAAGCCAGCTGGGATAGGCTCCAGCCTCCCCGTGACCCTAATGAGGATAAGCGGCATAGAAAATGAATGAATGAATGAATAAAAAGTCTCTGATTTGGATGGATTAAATTGCTAAGAAGGTTTTATATTCCATTCCATTTCATTATCCGGGTCCGGGTCGCGGAGGCAACAGTCTCAGTAGGGAAGTCCAGACTGCCTGGTCCCTGGCGACCTCTTCCAGCTTCACCGGGAGGACACCACCCAGGCCAGCTGTGAGACATAGTCCCTCCAGCGTGGCCTAGGTCTTTCCCGGGGTCTTCTCCCGGCTCGGCATGCCCGAAACACCTCACCAGGGAGGCGCCCGGGAGGCATCCCTACTAGATGCCCGAGCCACCTAAACTGGCTCCTCTCGATGTGAAGGAGCAGCGGCTCTACTCTGAGCTCCTCCCGGATGGCCGAGCTCCTCACCCTATCTCTTAGGGTGAGTCCAGCCACCCTACGAAGGAAACTCATTTCCGCCGCTTGTATCCGCGATCTCATTCTTTCGGTCATGACCCATAACTCATGACCATAGGTGAGGGTGGGAACGTAGATCGATCGGTAAACAGAGAGCTTTGCCTTCCGGCTCAGCTCTCTCTTCACCACGACGGTCCGGTACAGCGACCGCATTACTGCAGATGCTGCACCGATCCGTCTGTCGATCTCACGCTCCAACCTTCCCTCACTCGTGAACAAGAACCCGAGATACTTGAACTCCTCCACCTGAGGCAAGACCTCACTCCCAACCCGGAGGGTACAGTCCACCCGTTTCCGACTGAGAACCATGGCCTCGGATTTGGAGGTGCTGAGTCTCATCCCAGAAGCTTCACACTCAGCTGCAAACCGCTCCAGTAAACGCTGAAGGTCACAGCCTGATGAGGCCATAAGGACCACATCGTCTGCAAATAGCAGAGACGAGATCCTAAGGTCACCAAGCTGGACTCCCTCAACACCTTGACTGCGCCTAGAAATTCTGTCCATGAAGATTATGAACAGAATCGGTGACAAAGGGCAGCCTTGGCGGAGGCCAACGTTCACCGGAAACAAGCTCGACTTACTGCTGGCAATGCGAACCAGGCTCCTGCTTCGATTGTACAAGGACCGAATGGCACGTAGAAGCGGACCATCAATCCCGTACTCCCGGAGCACCCCCCACAGGACACCACGAGGGACACGGTCGAATGCCTTTTCCAGGTCTACAAAGCACATGTAGACTGGTTGGGCAAACTCCCACATACCCTCGAGTACCCTTGCAAGGGTGTAGAGCTGGTCCAGTGTTCCGCGACCGGGACGAAAACCACATTGCAGCTCCTCTAACCGAGGTTCGACTAACGGTCGTACCCTTCTCTCCAGCACCCTGGAGTAGACTTTCCCAGGAAGGCTGAGGAGTGTGATCCCCCTATAGTTGGAACACACCCTCCGGTCACCCTTTTTAAAAATGGGGACCACCACCCCGGTCTGCCAGTCCAGAGGTACTGTTCCTGACTTCCATGCAATGTTGTAGAGGCGTGTCAACCAACACAGTCCTCCAACATCCAGAGCCTTGAGAAATTCTGAGCGGAACTCGTCTACCCCCGGAGCCTTGCCACTGGGGAGTGATTTGACTACCCCAATTACCTCAGCCACGGTGATAGAACTGTCCACGTACGTATCCTCAGACTCTGCTTCCTCTATGGAAGGCATGTCAGTGGGATTGAGAAGGGCCTCGAAGTATTCCTTCCACCGACCAACTATATCCACAGTCGTGGTCAGCAAGCCCCCGTCCGCACTGTAAACAGTGTGAACTGGGGGCTGCTTCCCCTTTCTGAGGTGTCGGACGGTTTGCCAGAACCTCTTCGAGGCCGACCGAAAGTCGTGCTCCATAGCCTCACCGAACTCCTCCCACACCCGAGTTTTTGCCTCGACCACCGCCGAAGCCGCGTGCCGCTTGGCCTGTTGGTACCTGTCAGTTGCTTTGGAAGTCCCCAAGCCATCCATGCTTGAGAGGACTCCTTTGTCAGCTTGACGGCAGCCCTAACCCCCGGTGTCCACCATCGGGTTCGGGTCTTGCTGCCACGACTGGCACCGACCACCTTGTGGCCGCAACTACGTTTTATATTGGAATGTTATTTTTAACACTGTGATCCCTGTCATGTTTTACTTGTGCCTTATACATTATATATATTATAATGTCATTATACATTAAAAAACAAAAACTCTATATTTAATTGTAAAATTATGACATTATTCCCACAATATTTTAACTTTATTCCCATATTATTTTCGCCTAATACTTATTCATTCATTCATTCATTTTCCTATACCGCTTGTCCTCATTAGGGTCGGGGGGGATGCTGGAGCCTATCCCAGCTGACTTTGGGCGAGAGGCGGGGTACACCCTGGACTGGTCGCCAGTCAATCGCAAGGCACACAGACAAACAAAGACATACAACCATTCACACTCAAAAAATTAAATTATGAAAATGACATTATTTTTACTTAGAACATCACATTAACATTACGTTTATTCTTGTAAAATAGAGGCTTTTTTCTCTTAATATTTTGATTTTCTACTCATAAAATTAAAGCAATTTTTTTTCAATTTCTGCTGTTTTTTTTTTTTGTTACTCTTCATAATTCTTGTAATATTTCCACATTATTCATTAGTCTGTACTGGGGGAAAAATCAATAAACTGAGAGGCAGCAAGCAAAAAGGCGTGCCTGGTGTTTTGAGAATATTTTATTCTGCATTTTGACTTTCAGGCATACGGTGAACCCCCGTCCACCTAAAGTAATGTACGTAAGGCGATCGGTGCTGCATTGTATGTGGATTGTATTTACAATTTTGTATACTTTTCATGTATATCTGAAGTATAGTGTGTTTCTCTTGTGCACACGTGAGCTGGGAAAGATAACCATTCCTCGTTTAACTAGCTTACGTCACAGCACCTGCAAGTACGAGCGTAGGGCAAAATACCGTCGGGTTTATAGGAGCCAAAACCATAGTTCTCGTGAGCTCAACAAGAGTCGTGACTTTACGTTCATTTATTGTCGTGTTGCTATTGCGAGCGGTGCATTGTAACCTCCGAACCCTCCATCATGGACAACGAAGAAGTTGCGATGAAGGCTGCGAAGAGACGAGAACGCCAATCAGGTGATACTCTACAGTCTAGTATAACACATAACATAGACGACACTTGCCTCGCAAACGCCGGAGGGTACCGGTAAGCTAGCTGAAGCTAAGGTAAGGAATGGTACCCTAGCTAGCTAACGCTGGACTGAGACGGATAGAGAAAGGCAACCGTAGCAGAATTAATTCATTGTAACAGCCTTCAAAATAGGATCCTACAGTTATTTGGCTCGCATTAAAAACCGGTGTGGGAGGTACACTTAATGCTAAGTTATAGTATTTTAATAGTGTTATTGTGGCATGGTGATTATTCCGCAGGTCAGTCGATAGCATCTCTGTTGGGTTGAGGTCTGTGCTCTGACTTGGCTACTCCAAGAGGTGGATTTTGTTTATCTGAAGCCATTTTGTTTTAGATGGGGTGTTTTTGGACCATTGTCCGGCTGCATCACCCACCCTCTACACCAGGGGTGTCCAAAATGAGGCCCGGGGGGGGGGGGCATTTGTGGCCCACAGCACATTCTAAAAATTCATTTTCTATACCGCTTATCCTCATTAGGGTCGCGGGGATGCTGGAGCCTATCCCAGCAGACTTGGGGCGAGAGGCGGGGTACACCCTGGACTGGTCGCCAGCCAATCGCAGGGCACACATAGACAAACAAACATTCACACTCACATTTACACTCTAATGGACAATTTAGAGCGGCCAATGAAGCTTACATGCAAGTTTTTGGAATGTGGGAGGAAAGCGGAGTACCCGGAGAAAACCCACACACGCACGGGGAGAACATGCAAACTCCACACAGAGATGCCCAACCGAGATTCGAACCCAGGTCTTCCAGATCTCCTGACTGTGTGGCCAATGTGCTAACCACTCATCCACCGTGCGGCCCATTCTAAAAATATAATTTGTAAAGAAAGATAACGAAAACAAACGAAAAACGGTAGAACATGAAGAATTATCAGTACGTTTCCAAGAATAAGGTCACTAAGAGAAAGAAGTTGCAAGTTAACAAATATCATTTAAGTAGTACTTTGTTGCAATACTGCAATATTAATGACAAAATACATTTGTAATGCCATTATAATGAGAAAGACAACACCAATGTTGCAGAAAAAATGATAATGTTACCAGAGTACGGTCAAATATAATGGGAATAAAGTAAAACATTATTATTTGGGAAACATTTATAAATTGTAAAAAAAAAAAAAAAAACTTTACATTACATTAAAAAAACAAACAAACATTAGAATAAAGTACCTTGGTAATGGCTTAATTTGATTTGAACATGCATATGTTATTATATTGTAATACAGTACATCACTTAATGCATTTGACAGTTCCACATGTCCAAAAAGAGTAGAAGGAAGCAAAGCTTATTTAAACCTAGCCCTGTAATATTTTCCCCAATTCCAATACATTTGTGCATATACTGCATTTAGTAAGTTTAAAATGTATGCAAGTAAGGTAATACACAGGCGTGTGTTAAAATACTGTAGTAGTCAATGTGCTTGTCATGGTAAATACATTATATAGCAATCATAATGAATGATAACCATAATAAATAATACAAAAAACGCAAATAATTAGAATAAAAAATAAATAGAACAGAACATAGCTGGATTGTGGGTGAGTATGAGTATTCAGTATGTGGCCCTTGGTGGAAAATCCCTGCTCTACACAGTTTCAGTTGACATAAACAGGGGATTTTGTGAATCGGTTGGTGGTGGGCTGCATGGAGTGCAGATACTGTGTGATTTAATGACAAATAGTACATTTTGTACTATTTGACACAAACAACACAATAAATAATTCAGTAGTATATTTAGATCAGAATAACAATTTAAATATTGTTGTTTTAGAAATCTGCCCTGGGTTCTAATAGCACAGGTATATCCAACTTGCAGCGCTATAAAATCATATTATTCTGTGAAATCTACTCTGATAAAAACAAAGGAGAGGTGAGCTATTTGTGCTTTATGTGACTGCCAACATCGAAATAGTACTTAATTTACAAATCACATCTCCACACAGGGTTCTCATTTGTCTTCATATACTGTACAGGCGTCACGTTTGTATAGAACAAATACTAAGCAGTGAAGCAAATATTCTGTAATAACTACTCAACATCAGCTGGTGACCTGCTGCTGGGTTATGAGCTAACTGTTAGAGACGCCTGGGATTGCGGCACTGTCTAGAGCTGGACTTGGCGTGATTCTGTTGAACAACTTGGACACACTGCTAGTGTTTTGAAGACAAGCCATAAGTATTATAATGATAACAAGAGCGCAAGATGCCAGAAAAAGATTGAAACGTCAGCGATGACACATGCCGACATACAGTAGATAGGCTTAGCATGTGACAAGCTGAAGAATTGTCTGATATATTCGGCCGACATTCAGGGTTGTTTCTTCACCACACTGTGTTTTTGCTGTGGTCTCTGTGCCATTTTGACTCAGCTCCTACTTCTTGATAAAGTAGCAACGGGCCCACAGACTAGGGAATTACTACGCTAGACTAGTGTGTTTTTTAAGTCTTTGAAATCACTTTGTAACCTTTGCCTTTTGGGATACGTAAACTCTGTATTATATCGGCAACGGTAGTAACCCAACCAGTTGGTGCGTCATGTCATTGCCAAATGGATGAAGACTCACCTGCAACAAGTGCTTGAAGGTGACATCGTGCAAGTAACGTCTTGGAAGTAAGGCAGCGTTCCGACAGAGGAACACGGAGTCTATATCCTTTTAAAGTTTATTGCCGACCTTAACACGCCAACAGCAGTGCTCAGTTCCACAACAACAACACAACACTCTGTCATTATCCACTAATCACACGCATGGCAAGTAAAGTGTGCTGACATTCATGAACATCAACATTACAACACAAGCAGCTCGTTTTGTTTTGTTTTTTTTTTGGGGGGGGGCTTTCCTGTTCTGTATTGCTGTTGGTTTGGTTGTCATGATTATGACAATTTGTTGTTGATTTTATTTTATATTGGAGAATGTATTACATGTGTGTTACATTTAATTTATATTATTTAAGTATTTCTTGCCACTTGTCACAAAATCCGTAAACATAAAAAGGCAAAATGTATGTATTTTTTCCCTTTTTTTTAAGTACCAGTTCAGACACAGTTTAAAAAGTACAGACTTGGCACCGGTATTGGATAATATAATAACGATGGCCAACCCTACTTGCCAGCTTTATGTAAATCAACAATTCTTAATCACAGAGTCTCTGAAATCTCTTTTTGGCAAAGCATGGCTCACATAAGCCTGATTTTCTTGTGCAGACCAAACACTAAAAGTTTTCAGTCCATGTAGCTGTTGCCCACACCTCATAACTCATTATCTTAACAACACTCCAGGTATGCTGAAACTCTACACTAATTATCTTTATTTTGGTCATTAGGTCAATATGTTTTCCCCAAGAACTTCTGTATGTTTTTTTGGGTTGTTCTCAGTATAGACATGAAAAAATGCATTGTCATGGTATTTGTTGAATGAAGATTAGATTACTTTCTATAACCACATTCCAAAAGTTGACATGTATTTTGATGTCTCTCTATATTGCAGGCATATGTAGCTTGTTGGATTACAGCAATCATTAATAATCAGATTATGAGGTATCCAAAGGATGCTCTTGTTACCATGGCTTGTGGGATTATTGGACAGTCTTTTAAATATGCAGCATATTCCTTGAACAAAATACTTGTTTTGACCTTATAACTTTGTCTGTAGGTCCAAGCAGTACTTTACATGATACGAAAGGTATTGCATTCAATCACCTTCATTGAATTATTTTTCTGCATGTCATCAATTTTTTGAAGTGAAGCTCAAATTTCTTGGAAGGGTTATTGCTTACTGCTTGCGTCTAACCTTGGAAATGAGACAGTAAATGAACATAAAGGGGAGTTATTTAATAGGCTTCCCTAATGCATGAATGTAAAAAACATGAAAACAACAACACTCATATAATTTAAGTGTGTGTTTTGTTTTTTTTTCTAGCCTTGGAGACTGGAGACTCTGATATTGGCTTCTGTGGTTGGATGTTGGTGGGGCTGTCTCTTCTTCTCATGGTGGTCACATTGCCCCTCTCCATTTGGATGTGCATTAAGGTCAGCTGCCCTCACGCTTGTTGTTTTTATTGTGCATACATGTTTTTTTTTTTTTTTTGGAATACATGTCAGCGGTACACAAGTATAAATGATCTATGGTAGACTGTGTTTGTGGGTTTTTTTAAGTGTCTGATTTTGTGCGAATTGTTTGCATTTAGAGACTGGTAATGCTTTGTTCCATTGAACAGATTTTTTTTTCCAAATAGCAGATATATCCAATTACAGGGTGTAGGCTGATGTCAAATAAGACAAAGCAGGATATACAAGCTATTTGTGTGTTGCCTCTTTACACAGATAGTGAAGGAGTATGAGAGAGCCATTATTTTCCGCCTAGGACGTCTTCTGCGAGGAGGAGCCAAAGGACCAGGTTGGACTACTACCAGATTCTCTACAGTAATAACAATATTTTCTTTAATATGGTCAGCCAAGTCTGTACACTATACCTCAGATAGACCTTGCATTGCGTTCTCAAAAAGCCTCACTTACTGACAATTAGCAGATACAAAACACATTTATTTTTGGCAATGTGTTGTTTCATTATTATTAAGCAATTTTTAAAAATGCTTTGTTTTGGATTCAAGACCGGCTACCACTTATCATCTCTGAAGTACAGTAATTCCTTGTTTATTCTTTGTTAAAGCGGGGCATTACAGTAATTGGTTTCAGAGGCAACGGTGATAAGTGAATTTTCCAAAGTAGGATTCCTTATTTATTTATAATTTTGTATTTATAATTAATTTAACTTATTCATTTGCAATGTTTTTGTATTTAGAGCATAGAAAACATGTACGACCTTCTAAAAAGGCATTTTAACATTATTAGGGCCCTATAAACATGAAATAACACCCCAATAGTCATCTTTACTCTCCCATTACTCAAAATAGTACCTCAAAATCAAATCAAACTTCATCTATAAAGCGCTTTTCCGGCATATACGGTAAAATGCAACACCAATGTCCCTGAAAAATCCCTCCCCCACAGCCCTGCCACACACGCACACATGCACACTTACCCGTAGAATGAAAGTATTATATATATGCATATATAAATATAGCTGAGCACAGAGGACATAGGTAAGAAAGCCATCTGCACCAGTAGCCCAATCAGACCACACCCACCAGGACACCGACACGTGGCGGTTCATCCTGAGGGGCAAGCTGGAACGTTCAAGGGTGGACCATCACCTCACACACTGGATTGTGGACTACCTTATAAACCGCCTACAGTATGTGAGGACCCTGGACGGTGTGTCAGACACTGTTCTCTGCAGTGTAGGGGAGACCCAGGCTGCTTTTCACCCTGTACACCAGGGGTATCAAACTTGTATCGTTGAGGGCCACATTGAAGTTATGACTGCCCTCAGAAGGCCACTTGTAAATGCCAAAACGAATGAATATGAATATCCAGTCCACCTCTTGCCCGAAGACAGCTGGGATAGGCTCCATCATACCAGCGACACTAGTGTGGTGGAAAATGGATGGATGGATAAATATGAATATGACCTCATGACATTACTACACAAGAGATAGCTTGCCTAGAAATGAGGAGTGAAGTTCAAGGTGACAAGCATACATTCAAGTATTTACTTTTGATAACAAACAAATGCTCTCAATATCTTGTTGATGTCACATAATATTAAAGTTCCAAAGATTTTTCTGTCAAACTGAAATAACAAAAACATTGAAAGAAAAAGCTGAATTGCATTATTCACACATTGTTCTCAGGCCTTCGTGGGCCACATATCTGGCCCCCGGGCCATGTGTTTCACTGACAGCTCTGCCATAGTTGGACTCATCACAGAAGGGGACGAGCGGTCGTACACAGAACTCACTGAGGACTTCGTGGACTGGTGCCAGCGAAACCACCTCCTAATAAATGCAAGTTAACTGGGTGTTCATCTGAACCATAAGCTAAACTGGACGGCCAACACAAATGCACTCTATAAAAAAGGTCAGAGCAGACTCTACCTGCTCAGGAGGCTGAGATCCATTGGAGTGCAGGGAGCTCTCCTGAAGAGCTTCTATGACTCTGTTATGGCCTCTGCCTTTTTCTATGGAGTGCTCTGTTTGGGGAGCAGCATCATAACTGCTGACAGGAAGAAGCTGAAGAAGACTAACTGATAAAAGGCCAGCTCTGTCCTGGGATCTCCCCTGGAACAGGTGGAGGAGGTGAGCAAGAGGAGGTTGACAGCCAAGCTGTCCTCCATGATGAACAACTCCCACCCCCTTCGACATGCACTCACTGCACCAAGAAGCTCCATTAGTGACCGGATGAGCCATCCACACTGTGTGAAGGAGATTCATCCTTCCTGCAGCTGTCAGACTTTATAATAAGAACTGCTCCAAATCCCGTGCAATAACCGTACAATAAACTGTGCAATGGTCTTGTAATAATCATGCAATAAACTGTGCAATAGCTGAGAAAGAGATGTGCAGGATTTAATCTCTAAAATACAATTAAAGTGTATCAATTGTTCTATTAATTTGTGTCATCAAGAGACATGTAAATGGTCAGTTGTGTGTGATCAACCTAGTTTTGAAAATTAAGTCCATGTCTTCTCATGACACTGCCAAGGGGAAGCATGTAAAGATGAAAAAGAACAGGACCCAAAATTGATCCTTGGGGGACACCACATGTCATTTTATGGGTCTCTGAGGAGGACCCATATTCATACCTAGAATGAATTTGCCTCTGAAGTGATCTGCAAGCTCAGTCAAGCAAGTTTGTTGGAGTAACGTGTATTTTATGAAAATACTGATTAAACAAATGTGAAGAAAATAACCTCGGGGTTATTTGTGTTGTTTGTATAATTGTAAAAAAAAAAAAAAAAAAAAGTGTTTATTGCGTTTTTGACTGCGTTGTTGAATATTTTCGGTTGTTTAAAAAATAACTACGTGTTGTTTTTTCTCTATTTCCTCCTCTGCTACTCTAACATGTACCTGGATCAACAGTGTTGAGGCAGTATGTAAGTTTCCTGTTAAAATTTTCAACAATAAAATAGTAAAAAGTGCAGCTAAAATAATGGGAGGATATTCCCTAAAAACTAGTAGATAGCACTTTGTCACAGTTTGAACCAAGGACCCCCACTGGATAAGACCATTGAAATTATAAAGACACGGTAGTGGTCAGAGACAGCAAAGTTGATAACAGAGGAGACACGGGTAGTAACGACCAAATCCAGAGTGTGCCTGACAATCAATAAAATGTAGCATATTTAAAAATTGAAAGAGGGTGTAAAACATTATCTATGTCTAGGTTAAAATCTCAACGTAAAAAACCTTGACAGACTGAAACCGCAAAATTTGAAGAGGCGAGGCAGAAACATCCAAAGTGAGATCGTGTACAGAAAGGCCATAATGATGCCACAACATTAATGTTTACTTATCCACATCCAGGAAACATTGAAAACCACACGCATTGAACGCATTAGTGTGATAAAAGTGTGCTAATGAACATCGACAATATGATGTGCCACCAAGGCCCTTAGTATTATTGTTTTTTTATTTTGATTTTTTTATAGCTATTTTATTATGTCACGTATTGGCATGTGATAAAGCACCGGTGCTGCGTGTTTGTTCACTGCTTTATGGTGACTTTCAACAGTGTAACATTTGTTAATTGAATGGTATGCATGATACTAGCAGTATCTTGTTTGTAATGACTGACAGATGGGTTTAAATGAAAAGAACATTTTATTTTGACTATAACTGTATTATGGCTCGTAAACTTGCTTTAATACGTTAAAAAATGCATTTGTGATACTACCTCCTCAAGACAGGTAGATAATATGCTTATGGCTGCAGCTAACGGTTATTTCATCAGTCGATGAATCTGCTGTTTCATGCACAATTACGGAAATTTATAGACAATATGTACATGAAATCAGAGGATCTTTAAATGTTTTTGAATAGCAAAATATTTGTAGAATGATTGGATAATCAATTAATCCTCGATTGAGAGTATTTGATTTTTCTGATGTGTCTATACAGAGCATATTTGCATTGTATCAAGGCAGTGATATGATATGCTGTGGTCTATTGAATGTATTTGGCATTTCAGCTCAAAGTTGGCATCCCTGAAAAACATCGTCGCCAGAACCAAGCTAGATCCATTCAATCTCTTGCAAACTGCTCACTGCTTGTACGTCACTCGCGTTCTTGATTTAATTTTGGACATAAATAGGACCCTGCATCAACGGTTGCCTGGTTACTCGCAGACATTTGCAGACAGTGACATTGTGAAGACCCTAAGTTACAACAGATGGCCCAGCGTACGTACATCAAGCACAAAATCCCCTCTGGTAGTGTTTCAGTGACATGTTCATTTTGCGCTGTATTACAGTGTAGGTAAATGTATAGCATTCGAGTGGGGAAAGCGCAAGTACTGTACAAGTATTGTCAAAATAGTCAAATATCAAGTAGTCTAACGTAACGTATGAGCTGCAGTGATATAGCATTAACAAGCTGTGTGGAGTCTAGTAAGACAAGTCATTGGCATGAATCAGAAATGGAAACAATATGCAGGTCTTAGAACAAGATCTCCCTCTCTCAAAGTGCATCCTGCAATAAAGCACATTCACCAGGGCCTCGTTTATGTGACGCCATATGTGTGACAGTGCTATTTGAATTATAGATGCGTTAATAAATCTGAAAATAGTGATGGCAATGTCTATTTTTTTTCTTTTTTTGTAAGACGAGGTATTTGTTGAGAAAAACACATGCTCCCACGAGGAACAATTTGCATACATCTCATAGCTCACTGTCTCTTCGTCTTTGATTTGTTGTTTTATTGCATCTAATAAAAACAGGGAGTGTCCTCTTAAAAATAGTGAAATTGGACTCCCCGGAGCGTCAGGGGACACCATTTGTGACAGCGGGGGTAATAATAGCTCTCTGCCAGCAAATCTCACATTCCTGAGGGCCTCGTGGTGCCGATGTCCCAACTAAATTCAGCATTTGGTTTCCTGTAATGTCCCCTTAACCTCAGCTACACAATCTGGCTGTGGGACAACATGTGTGGTTTTAATTTGGTGCGGTCTGTAAATGCAATAGTTTTCTTCATGGAATAAAGCTGCAGTTTTTTTTTTGTTTTTGTTTTAAAAAAGGGTTTAATGGTTAGAGTTAAAATCGCAATTTTCTGTTGTTTTTCATGGGAGGTCCTAGAAGGGCAGGTTACTCTGAACTTTCTGTAATAGAAGAGAAGAGGAAGACAAAAGGATCGTAAAACATGACACACTTGCTCACTCGACAGTTCATTCATGCACATAATAAAGGCAAGTCAAAAGAAACGTCTTAATAATGCAGTTGCTCCTCCTCTTAAGCTGAGGAATGGCAGTTTGCCGTCAGCGGGTACAACCAGGGCAGCAGAGCCAACTCGCCCTGGCCTAATTGTAACTAACTTAGTTTGACTTGCCCATTGACAATGACACCAATCAGTCTACCATTCTCTGAGGCCCTGAGACTGCATTCGGAACTCAGAAACATTGCAACAAGCAACGCCATAAAAGGAGAACCATCTAGGACTACATAACTGGGCATAGGCCAAAGAACATTTGGTTCCATGAACAACCAAACACCACACATGTTTATGTGAATAAAGATTGCAATTTCTTAGCTCTATTATGGAACATTTGATAATGTGTCTTTTTGTTTGGAACTTTTCTGAGATTATTTAATGCGTGAATTTTTCTTAATGTAACAACCTCGCATTGCATAACAATGGCCAAGGCCAGTGAAAAAACCACACGCATTGTCTGAACTGACAGGAGGAAGACAGCTGCTGCTGCTTGTGGGAGATTGTGATCTTACTGACTGGAGAGATGCTTGATATGGCATGAAATGCTAAATGTTTGCACACCTAGCATTTGCCTTCACTCGACAGCACATGTGAGCCATGTATTGTTTCACACACCCGCTGGATGGTTGTGACTTGAAACGGGCTTCTGAAAGCTGCAAAATATTCACAGCTTTGCCCGACTGTCAGCACAGCTGCAGTCTTATCAAGCGGGCTTGACTTGGCCCGCTTCCAAGATTTCATTCATCCCGCCGGCTTCAAACATTTGTGAAGACGCTCGCTCATTATTGCGTTTACCGTGGATTTAGTCCTCGCTAAGACTATTTGCATTCTTGTGATTCCACAGGTTTGTTCTTCATCTTGCCGTGCACTGACAGCTTTATTAACGTGGACATGCGCACCATCACCTTTGACATCCCACCGCAAGAGGTACGACACGCATGGTTCTGTTGACGTTTAACAAATACAAGCACACACACTCAAAGGCTGTCACAATACATGCGATGAGTCCAATTTAGAATGCGTCATTGTACACAACCACAGTGTTCCCGCGATATACATGGATCCTGGATCCTCTAATGCAGGGGTGTCCAGATTTTTGCTGAAAAGTGAAAACATGAAGGAACCGCTTTGATTTTCTTCACCCTTGGTTTAGTAAAAACACAGCTTTATATTATAAGTAAAGACTGTAAAATTAACGAGTATTGACATTCCTGGGCTCTTAACGCAATACACAAGCGGATGGATGCACAACTACGATGTATTTGCTCAACCTAGATGGCAAAAGTAAACTAGTTTGATGCAGCCTTCAACATTTTTACCAAAACTGACATAGTGTAATTTGCGGACCATTGGGCACAGCTGAATATAGTCCGCTCCAACTAAATGTACAGAGAAGAAAAAGAGTTGTGTCCACGTTGTTACACGGCATATTTACTACTCACATTTGTTTTTAACCTTCAATTACAAATTTTCTCATAGTTTTCCAAACACTGCATGAAACCCGGATCTTCAACGTCCTCCTTCCTTCCACACTAAAACCACTAGTTGTCTTTTTCAGCGTCAGCGTCAGAACAGAACAGCCCCACAATTCCATCACCGCACAACCCGCCAGTGTCTCTCCCTCTTTCGTTGTCGCTCCCAGAGCCACCCCGGCCCGGTGGCATATCAGACCCCGAGCCTGTGCTTCTCTCACTACCCCACAGCATTCCAGCAGCACCTCGAAACCGGTCGGCAACAGTGGACGTCCCGACACTGCTCGACACTGCCAAGATCACCGGGAGATCCTAGCAGAAGCTGCTAAATCGATCGCCTTGAACCTGAAAGCCGCATCACATGCATTCTGTATAAGCTGCAGGGTTCAAAGCATGAGAAAAAGATGCAGCTTATACGCTGGAAATTACAGTAAATATTTGAAAGAAGATTCATTATTTCAAATTCATCAATGTTTGAAATCTTAAGTAGTCTTTTAAGCAAACTTTGTTGATTAAAAAAAAAAAAGTTATTATGGGTATGAATGTCATTAATTTGGGGCTCTTTATGATTTATGTCAACCATTGCTTTTCCAGGGTGGAATGATTATGCAGCTACAGTGACTTTTAAAAACAATAATTGGCTGCACAATGTTGAGTTAATTTTTGGTTTTCAAGAAGTAGTGTGGAATGACAAAGAAAGTGTGGCACAGTTTGGTGTTCCCACAATGGCAATGATCTCGAACACAACGCTGTTTTTGCAATAGATGAAACAGGATAACATTAAGCTTCCGAATGACTTTGCCAAAGCCTTGACCTCAACCCTGTAGAACTTGAGGACTATAACATTCGGGTACGTGCCAGAAAACCAACCAGTTTGAAGGATCTCTCCCAATTGTCAAGAAGTTTGGTATGACTACAAAAAGCATTGTCTTGAAGTGAAATTTGCTGTAGGATATTTAACCAAATTTTAGTGTGTAAATTTCACCTTGTGTACATTTGAGAAAACCCCAAAATTAATTGAAGGTGTACACTGTGTGATCACTTCATCCTGCAAAACGAATCAGAGCCCAAAACTTATGACCTTCTATCCCAGAAGGTTAGGATAATTGGAGCACTTTTTGGAGGGATTCAACATCCCATCTTTCTGTTACCTATTTTGGTGGTTTCCGCCCTTTTCAGGTTTTGACCAAAGACTCGGTGACAGTGAGCGTGGATGGCGTGGTGTACTACAGAGTCCAGAATGCTACTTTGGCTGTGGCCAACATCACTAACGCAGATGCTGCCACTCGCCTGTTGGCCCAGACCACGTTGAGGAATGTTCTTGGTACCAAAAACCTGGCAGAGATCCTGTCTGACCGTGAAGAAATTGCACACAGCATGCAGGTAGGGCTCATATTCCTGCACAGATGCCTTGCATATTGCCCATTCCGCAACAACAAAACTGCGCTAATTATAGCACGCCTGCGCTTGCCGGTTGTGGTCAGCTGCTTCCGGTGCACGTTCCTTTCCATGATCACGGTCATTCCCATACAACAAAATGTCTTTGAGAAAAAGCCATGAAACAGGAAATGTAGCCATTGAAGATGTAAAATTTGTTGTCTTGCTTGACAAAGCTTTTTTTTTTTTCCCCCAAAGTGAATGGCCTTGGCAGCTGAAGTCATGACAGGCTATGTACTTTTAAATTTTTGACTAATCTGTATCTACAGATAGTGCTGGTGAGTCTCCTGGTGCAGCAACTGAATAGATGGCCATTTTCACGGCTGCAGTCATATTGATGAACAAAAATCTCCTTTTAGGGGCCATATGCAAGTGGTGTTTTCTAATTGGTCCCATGCTAAAGACATGGACTGGTAGGTCATGGCTGAATATTGATCAGATTTGACATCGGCGGCCTTGTGCTGCCGCTCAAGAGGAGCAGAGAAGTCTGTTTCTGCGGCGAAGCAAAGACAAACGTAAACACGTAATGTTTGGTCGGCTCCTAAAATGGAACTGCAGATAAACAGGCACGCTATAGAAAACGGAGCAGAGGCTGGAAGTGGCCGCTTTGTTGTAGAGCCGGGCTCTGTAGTGGTGTCATTCAGCTGTAAGTATCAATTTTAAAGTAACAAACTGCTGTGAAGTGAATAAACCGCATGTGATACTGCATGTCGAGCACATCCTACTGCGACTGATATCATTTATTCATCCATTAAAGCTAAAACTAAATAATTGAATGTTTGCGTTCATAGGCGGATCATCAGTAGTTGAGGATTTATATGAACCATACATTTTTCTTGGAGTTTGCCGATTGTTTCTAAAAGAATATTGCTCCAACATTTATTTCTTAATACCTGAACATCTAGGCCTCTTGTTGGCTACCAGGGCTGGTGACACGTTGCCTTCTGCTGCCATCACGTGGCAAAAAGTTGTATTGATGCTGTATTAAATGCACCCTGTCCAGGTTTTAAGTAGAAGCTGAGTGGCTGTCCAGTGTTTTGAATGCGCATGTTCAAAAGCGACAGGACTTGTCAAGGTCACATCGAGTGTTTTCTGTTCCTGTGTCTGATCTGTTTTTTTAGTCTACTCTTGACGACGCTACTGATGACTGGGGCATCAAGGTGGAGCGAGTGGAGATTAAAGATGTCAAGCTGCCCTTGCAGCTCCAGAGAGCCATGGCGGCCGAGGCTGAGGCCACACGGGAGGCCAGAGCCAAGGTACTACCATGTTACACTGTCCTAACATATACTTGGGTGTCCAAACATTTTCCACCAAGGGCCTCATATAGAAATATCAAAGGATGCAGGGGGGCACTTTTATGTTTTTGTGTATTGGTTTTAAATTTAAAAAAAACCCTATTTACAAATATTTTATGGCAAAGCTTTGTGCTGGTAAGTATTAATGTCAACATATCAGCCTTTGCTTTACATTAAGCTTTTTTGCTGTATTTTTACAATTTACTGTTTTTTTTAGGAGGCCCCAAATGGCCAACGGCCCGCGCTTTGGACACGCAAGTTAGAGAGTAGAGGGAAAAAATGGAAGAAGGACTTCGACTAGCGACTAGGGGATGGCTGAGAGAACAATGGCCACACAACTGTTTCAGTTCAACAAAACTTAACCATAACTAGTTGGACCCAATTTTGCATTGTCAGAAATGTTTCATTAGTCAAAAAAATCAGTAACATTTGCCTCAATATACATATTTTTAGACCAACAACATTAACTAATAACAATAACACATTAATTTCCAATGTAGTGTAGGATAAAAAAAACCCGTGTGTGCTCCCTTTCAGGTTATCGCCGCAGAGGGAGAGATGAACGCCTCGAGGGCGCTAAAGGAGGCGTCGCTGGTGATCGCCGAGTCTCCATCCGCCTTGCAGCTGCGCTACCTGCAGACCCTCAACACCATTGCGGCCGAGAAGAACTCCACCATCATTTTCCCTTTGCCTCTAGAGATGATGCAGGGTTTCACCAAACACTGAATAGCAAAGCGTCGTCCACAAGTAAAACACACACACATCCATGCTCCACTTCTTCTTTTGTTGTGTTATACATGCAAGTGCCTGCTTGACACACACACACACACACACACACGCTGCATAGTTCATCTGTATCAACTGATGCTGCCGTACTAAACCACTGCCAGCATACACTTTATTTTATTTTTTAAACATTGTTTTGCTTGCGTTTCCCCCCACATTTCATCAAAAAACAATTAAGGAGACTTGAAATCAGAAAAACCATAACAAATTCCCCCTATTACAGTAATTTATTATTCCACTTAAGACGAATATTCGATGTAAGTCATTATCAAACGTAGCAAAATGTGTTGCTAGGTGGAACTCGTTTAGCACATCAAAACTACTCACATGCCTTCTCTTGTGTGTATTTGTTATGTATGTTGTTTAGAGCCGTGTTCTGCATCCACATAGTATGTGTGTACTAACTAGCGGACTTATAACTGTACTAACCTGCATGAGGCCTGTGCCGCTGCATTAGAGGAAGAGTGGCGTGCAATTAACAGTTCAAATACACTGAATGGTGCCATATTTGAATCTAAGCTCCTGCAATAGAGCTCTGCCGTATTGCGGAACACGATGAAGCTATGGTTTATAAAGCTATGAAGTTTATTCCCTGTGACTTACTCACGCCACGCAGTATATCGCAGAAAGTGAAGTCGTCTTTAAGCAGAAAGCCTTAACTTATTGCCACTTTTTCTAAGCATTTGCAAGCATAGCCTCAGATCTTTGTACTCATTAGGCAAACAATGTGTTTAACCCAAAAATAGCCAATAGTCTTTGAACTGTTAACTTGTGTTTTTTTTATGTGAGCGCATTCTGTTGCAGGGAATTTCTAACTTAGTGTTACTAAGCCACGCAGAATGAATATACATTATATTCAATATGTGTTTCACGCAACATCCATCTATGTAGCTCGATGGTTTAGCTTGGAGACGTGAAATATGCATTCTAACGATGGATCCATTTTGTTATTTAAAAATGATGTTACATTTGTTTAGTAAAGCTAGGGTTGCAGCAGATGTTTATCAATGTTTTAACACACGTTTGTCTTACTTGTACCAAGCAAGTCCAAGAGAAACCGTTTTTAAAAATACAATTCTCATTGACTGAAAGCCAAATTCTGTAATTACACACAAATGTACCACATACAACTTGAGTACTTTTTCTGTATTTGACTGAGGATTGTTCAGAACCCAAAGCTGTAAGTACATTTTTGTTCTGGTTTTATTCTTACACAATATTAAAAATGCTATCAAATGTCTCTCGTGATTTAAACATGGTGTAAGTTAATATAGGCACACACACGTTTCACTTTAATTAGGTTTTATTGTTGTGATGGCAGTTAATCCAATAATAAATATGCCATGCATGCAATGCAGATATAAACATGTACCACCCTAAAGAGGCACAGTAACATTAAAATGACAACTAAAAACGAGATTATTAAGTCATCCTTGTATTGCTTCTTTGCTGGCTGTGTTTACTAGTGAAGGGGCGTGTGTCCAAATACAAAATCTATTTTAAAAATAATACATTATGTTGGTGATTGACTGGCGACCAGTCCAGGGTGTACCCCGCCTCTTGCCCAAAGAC
Organism: Oostethus manadensis; assembly: GCA_024372805.1. Classification (NCBI taxonomy): domain Eukaryota; kingdom Metazoa; phylum Chordata; class Actinopteri; order Syngnathiformes; family Syngnathidae; genus Oostethus; species Oostethus manadensis. The sequence continues at coordinate 1,053,555 of QODF01000147.1, forward strand.
AGCTGGGATAGACTCCAGCATAGCCGCGACCCTAATGAGGATAAGCGGCGTAGAAAATGAATGAATGAATGTTGGAGATTTGATGAAAAACCTATTAGAAGCTTGACTATTTGGCGTTAATGGCGACATGAAGGCGACAAAGCTACATAATCAACTAAAGGCAAGGGGTCCGGGTGAGAGCTCACAGGGCCAGCTCGGCCATGGCTCGCTCCAGGGGGTCGCTGGTCCAGTAATCGTGGTCCCAGCCCAGGAACCAGCCAGTGAAGGTGGGAGGCTCAAAGCCTTGCTTGATCTTCACGATGGGGGTCCTGCGGTCTCTGTTGGCTGGGTCTGTCTCGATGTAACGCACGGCTGAAAGACAAGACAATGTGTACATTTTTTTAGCTAAACAAATTTCAAGTGTATATTTTTGTTAGCAACTAAACCATACCTTTCTGAATACATGTTACTAAATAAGATACAATACTGCAATGCGCCTTTTCCACTGATCTCCCAACCACTGTGCCGAAAATTATCCACTGTCATTTACTGTAATTGGTCTGAAATTATTCTAATTACCGATTTAAGGCCAATGAATTGTATTTTTGCAGAAAAACAGCCTACTTTTTTAGTTAGTTAGTTTTAACCAAAAATCTGCAACTATGAGGGGCTGTGAAAGCTGAATGGCAAATGCGCGGGGATCCATTGTATTTACAAACGATCATTGGTCATCTGTCAATGCCAGCGACGCACATTGCCGGGACAAAACACATTCACTGTGGCTGTAGGCACCAAAAAAAGGTTAAATGAAAAGGCATTCAATGTGTCCGATTGACGGGGAGAGGCGATCCATTCACGCTACCATGCGATCTCATTTTCAAATGAAGATTTGTTTTTGTTAATCTTGCTTAAAGAGCTGAGCTGCGTCACAAACGGACGCTGCCATTGCACTCAAGGACAACAGCTGACACCACTTCCTCGCCTGCCATGGCAATTTCTACCCACCAGCAAGGCTCACCGGCTGTTCATTTCAGCCGACAGTTCAGGGGATGAGTGATTCTATTAATTGACTTTTCTTTTGTCTTCATCTTTTGCAAGAATGGACTGTGGAGTGACAGAGTGTGCCGTGTTTTTAACTTGATGGATTATTTTTAGTCTTTTCTATTCATCATTTCTATCAGGAAAGTCCCCACATCAACTGTCCTTATGGGACCTCAAACCAAGAAAGTCTGCGTGATCATTGGAGGCTTCTTTAGAGCAGAACAAATCATCGAGGAGACTTATTATAATAATAAAAAATACTGTTTCTTTAAAATCCTGTGGCACATCTCGCCACAACGCAGTAGCTGGTCTTACCTGATGCCATGGCCTCCATCTTCTCTTCCTCGTGGGCCTCGTTGCCGATCCAGACAAACACCTGCACAAAGGTCATTCTTATTCAGGGCACAGCCGAATCCTTTCAGACGTATTGTTCTGGTTTCCCTACCTGCTCCCAGGTGTCTAAGATCATGACATCATCCGTGGCGAGGTCATCTTGGGTCATCTCACCAGGTACCTCTTCGATCTGGAAAGGCATAGTATGCACATAGTCACTATTTTTCAACCACCTCAAATTATAGGACTTTTGGGGGCCTATAAATTCTGTGATCATTGTCTCAATTTGCCCTAATCAGATGTTATCTTAAAAAATGTATTTTCCTTCAGGATCATTTGCTTATTGAACATACTGTACATTCGTCTTTATGGTTAAAGTCCTGAATAGAGAACACCTTTGCTGTGGCTACAATATTACAGTAGGTACGCCTCAACCATTAGAAGTGCAGAGCCTGAGTCCTATCAAACCATCGTACTGGGGGATGTTTGTATGCTGCAGTGCACCGTAAGGTCATGTGATGTCAAGCAAAAGTGGCCATTACCTTCTTGTCTCGTTTTTGTGCAGGTGTACCCCAATGTAAAGGGTGCACTTTGATCAACTCACAATGAAGTTTCCAGTCTTGTTAGAGCAGGCGAAGAGTCTAGGCGGGTGAGCGTCCATCTTGTCCTTCAGTCTGGTAGACGTACGGTACTGGGTCTTTCCTCCCAAGGCGTCCCAAAACTCGGCTGTACACAAGTCACATAAATCTGCAGCTCCTGTTTTGGTGTACCTAATACCGTGGCCAACGTATTCAGGAGTCGTCGTACCAGTCTCCCCCCCCTCAGTCAGCTCAGAGGGTGTCACTCCGAGGATGTCACAGAGCTGCTGAGACCCTGTCTTCTCCGTGTCACTGGCACCCACTCCCACCCACAAGAAGGAAGCTCCAGAGGTCACCAGAATAAAAGCATCATTGGAGTTGAGATTGGCTGCCACTGCATCAACCTAAACATCCAAAAATAAGTGATGTCGGTTAGCATGAGCTTCTAGTCCACAAAGTCACGTATGATGGTGGTATTCATCCACCAAACAATAAATGCAAGGGAAACACTGAGCTGGTTTTTATGTCTCACCTCCACTGCTCTGGTGTGTCCCGCCGAGTTGGAGCGCACCTGGAAAAGGCGCGCCTCTGCCGGAGCGGACTGACCTCCTTCCCTGGATGTGCCACCCTTGTAGACCACCATAGGCTTGTCTCCAAACAGACTCATAAGATGGGCCGGCTCCTTTCCCTGCACCACCCTCACCTGGTACATACACAGCAGCAGTGCACAACTCATCAGCATGTCCGTGTAATGACCAACCGTGGCAGCAAGTGGGTTGCATTGAACAAAAACTTGGCGGGCGACTGGTTGAGGTAAAGAGCTTCACGAAACCAAGCTTGTGTCTCAGGTCGCACACTTCTGTACTTAGACTTAGCATTTTGAGTGCATTAGTAAATTCACTCTGATTAGTCCGTACCCGGATGTTGCACTCAGAACGGGGAGTGTGCAGTGATGGATGCTTCCTTTTAATTTAGACATGCTTAAATCCAAAATAACATTCCTTTACATAGAATTCATATGTGTGTGCAATATGGGGGCATAAATATTGGGGAAAATGGCGTACAAGCAAACAAAGCTCTTTTTATGTGTACCAAAAATAGGTCTCAAATCTCAGGCCTCAGAAATGTGCATGATTCATAAGAAAAAGAAAAAAAATGCTGAAATTCTATTCAAAGAGCATTGCACACAACTATGAAAGCTTGTTTTCGCAACTGAAAGCAAAAAAAATTCAATGGCATGTCAGAATTATGGGATAAAAGTCATGAGCTAAAAAGTCAAAACTATGAGATAAAACATCTCCAGTCAACAAGGAGCAGTTGTATCTCATAATTGTGATTTTTTAAATCATAATTTCAAGTTTTTATCTCCTGTTTGACATCCATCCATCAATTTTCTATGCCACTTCCCCTTCTTTAGGGTAGCTGGGATATGCTGGAGCCTATCCCAGCTAACTATGGGGCAGGGTACACCATGGACCTCATAATTTAGACTTTTCAGCTCATAATTATGACTTACCTTTTTTTTCTTTCAGGGGCTTCCATACAAAACAGAATGTTGGGGGGAGTTTTTTTAAGTTTGATTTCTACCAAACAATCAGAGGATAATGATAATGAATGCATCGTGATTTCAAAAAAAAAAAAAAAGTAAAATGGGTTGATCAAAAGTCTTTGAAAGCAAAAATGATTCAATGTGATTTTTCTGACATGATTTCTTAATGCCAAAGTCAAAAAAAAAAAAAAAGCTTTTGTCGGATTGTTGAGCTGCACCAGCAATTTTCTGGCCTTAACTTTTTGTGAGAGACCTATCAAGGGTTAAAAGTGAAAGTGGGGGGGCAGGCATCTCGGCAAATGTTTGGAGCATCACACACACAAAACCTGCACATGCAGAGTCATGACATGAGGACACAGTGAGGTGAGAATCCAAACAAATTCCCAAACGTGTTGCATATTTCAATAAACTACAGATTCAAATGTAGATATTCATATCAGTATGGTTTTTTTCCTGCTATATTTATATCGCTGTGAGTGAAGAAGTGTTCTACACAGCAACAAGCATGCTAGCTCATGTCCGCAGCGTGCAATTTTTTTTATTTTTGTTTGCAATTTGCAACGAAAGCGCTGATTATGTGAGTGGGAGTAAGGCTACCCTTTAATACTGCTAATCCAATGTTTCCTTTATGCGGTGTTTGTGCGAGACGTGCTGAATGTTTATAATTTCACTGATTGTATTCTTCCAGAAGTTCATGCTTTACTCTTCTATGGATTATTGTGCCACGTAGAAGTGTGCAGCTTTCCATTATGTATCACTGCCAGCATTATTTCATGGGTGTCTTATTTGGGAAGTCCTGGACAATATCAGATACCGGTAAGAAAGCCAATATTGGGCATCTCTGATTTAAGCTGTTTATAGTTCCTGTTATCATAAGTAAGAGACAGAACTTTTTGGCCGTGGGCAAAGAAGGATGGAGTTAATTAGAGAGGGGGAATACCTGAGTGGTTATAGGAGCACCAACAACCTGAGGAGAAAGCAGCGTGTGAAATAAAGGATGAATGATAAGAGATAAGGTAGTGAGAAAGGACTCAAAGGTCAGAGACAAAGACTGGAGTAGTTGCATGGAAGCAGAAAGAAGCAAAGACTGGTAATATGAACGATTGAATGGGTTTAAAGATCATGATGAAATAAAAAGCAGTTGATTAAAAGCTCTCTACCTGCACAGGACCGCCTCCGAGCTCTTCATCCAGCTGGGCACTGAGGATAGCGCATGCCCCAATTTCATCTTGGCTGGAGTCCATGCCCTGCCTGGGGGGGGGGAAGACTTATCACCACATGAGACCTTCCTCCTAGAGCTACAGGGGCCTCTTGTTTTTAATTATAATGTTATTTTTACCCAAGACCCTACGTCATCACTCTCACCACATGTAGATGATGTGCCCCTGGCGTCCTCCGTGATGGTAGTTATACCGAATGATGTAACTGTCTCCTCCGAAGAACTCTCCGTATGTGGACGGGTCCACTGCCACCTTGTCAGACCCCTCAATACGCCAGATCTGTCAGGACAAAGACGAAAACATTCACGCAGCACGTCATTAGGTAGGCCTGCACGGTCTCGTGTTGCATCATCCAAATATGTACGCATTTAAACACAGCAGCCGAAATATTAAACATCGTTTTTAATCACCTAGCTACACACCTGTTTCTCTCCACTGCCATCGTCCACCATGCCGTGCTGGGCGGCCATGGCTGAGGAATCGTGCAGGCAGGCGGCGTCAAAGGGCACCTTCTCGATCTTGGCGATGCTGTTGGCTATGTAGGCTACGCCCAGGCCCACTGTCTGGTCCTTGTCTCTCCAGTTCTTGAAGAACTGCTTGAAGAGCGGAGTCTCGCCCATCTCGGGCAGGATTTGCACTTGAGTGTGTTTGGGGTAGCCCATCTTCTTTATGAATTCTTCAGCGGCCCTGATGGCTGCCTTTCGCTCATCCATGTTGGCATCTTGACCTTTAAAGTCGGGAGAGAAGACGGTTTAGGTCTAAATACGTAAGGTTTTGTGGAAGATCATAACATCACTTTAGAGGAGTGTAAGACTATGACGTTACAATCCGCAAGTTCCGCGTGTACTAACCTTTCCACACATAGATCTTTCCATCAGAACCGTGATCAAGAATGAAACAGTCACCGGACTCCAGGGCACTTTGGAGAAACGGGTTCTCTTCAGCCACCAGTGCGATGGTCATACCTCCATTGGCGTTAGACACCTGCCATGGAAGATGCCATGAAGACAAAACACTGTTTGTTAGACATATTCTTCAGAAAGGTTTGCTGTGATGGCTCCTAATTTTTGCATTTACCCATAAAACCACATCAAGGCCAAACAATCCCAACCTAGTTAAGTTCCAAATTGCTCACCTTCATAGATGTTATTTTCAGTGTATATCTATCACGTAGTTTTTTGCATACTCTTGCAAAAAAACATAGAAAGCTAACATAGAACCTAACATAGAAACATAATTAACATAGAAAGCTGTGCACTGAAGATGGCCGGCCTTCTTTCTGGTATCAGACTGAATCACCGCATAATCAGCATTTGCATATTCAAAAATGTCTTATAGGGTGTCCCAAAAAATGTATACACTGTTGTCTTTTAGGTATCCCCATAAAATAAACAAAACCCATCCATCCATTTTCTGTACCGCTTGTCCTCATCAGGGTCGCGGGTATGCTGGAGCCTATCCCAGCTGACTTTGGGCGGGAGGCGGGGTACACCCTGGACCGGTCGCCAGCCAATCACAGGGCACATATAGACAAACAAACATTCACACTCTAATGGACAATTTAGAGCGGCCAATGAAGCTAACATGCATGTTTTTGGAAAGTGGGAGGAAAACGGAGTACCCGGAGAAAACCCACACACACACGGGGAGAACATGCAAACTTCACACAGAGATGCCCAACGGAGATTCGAACCCTAAACCTCCTGACTGTGAGGCCAACATGCTGCCCAAGAACAAAACCCCTTTGTCCAATCCACCTGTTTGGCAAGACCTCATCAAGGAAGGATCAAACATCGCGATGCTAGTCTGGGGGTGCCTTCCTCGATGCGTTTGAGATGAGTTTTGTTGAACGCCCTCCACGTTCACCAGACCTCACACCACTAGACTTCTTTTTTTAGTCTACGCAATGAGACCTGCAGCAGTCACTGAATTAAGAGAATGAATGTTTTAAGAAGGGAAGAAAATCAACCTACTTGATTATTATGGCTGATTCTGCTCGGAACTAGAAACAATTAGGTAAGTGCAAAAAGAAAGCAGTTGTACCTTGTACAGTTTGGCCCTCTTCCTATTGGAAGCATCAGCCTTGATGTCGTCAGAGGCTCCGAGAGGCAGATCTGGTTTTTCTCCTAAAACCTGAGAGCAAAAATGAGACAATAGGGGATTAGAGGGTCCTATTACACCCCTGTTTTCTTGGACGCTCCCTGGGGTTGGGGGTGGTGGGGGGAGTGGTTGTTTCGGCTCCGGGTCTCGGTCGGCAGCAGTGCTGGGAGGAATGCGTGGGTGTGTGGGGGTGTGTGTGTGTGCGTGGTGCTGTGGCTGTGGGATCCCGGCAGCCGGGTATGGTGGTGTGGCCCCGTGTCTCGAGGGAGCTCGCGGTGGTGCCGCTCGCTGCATTGGGGGGGTGGCGCATATGTGAAAGTGTGTGCGTGTTGGCATGTGTGAGTGGGGGAACGAGGTTTGGTGTGGGTGCTGG
>QODF01000147.1:1060907-1083272 GCA_024372805.1 Oostethus manadensis
GGGAAGGCGATAGCCCGCGGCGGTTGTGTCTGGGGCGGGATGGAGCTCCCGGGGTGTTTAATGTGGCCCCTGCTTAGGGGTTTTGTTGGCTTCTGGGCCCGGCGGCTCGGGAGCGGTTGTCCTGCTTGCCCGAGGCTGGCCGGCCCCCGGCGGGTGTTCTTCCTTGGACCTCTTTGGAGTGGACTTGCAGTTGCCTCTTGAGGGGCCGGGGTCGGGCCTTCCCATCTTTGGGCAGCCTGCTGGGCGGCCAGTGCTCTGGCATCTTCCTAGTCAGACCCTCGCTTTTGGAAGGAGTGTGGTTTGGGATGCATGGCGGTGTTCACCACGAACATCCCCTCATTCTCTGTTTCACTCTGATGCAGTTATCCTGTCACTGCAGACTAATGTAGATTTCATGTAGATTTGTTGCACGTGTCATTTGGATGGTCATTGTTCAAGAGGTTCTGTTTCTTTTCTCCTTGTTTTTCTTGTATGTTTATCATTATTTGTACATGTGTATCAATACAAGTGTATATGTGTGTATACATATATATGCACACTGCATGTGTGTGTATGTATGTACTGCATGGATATGTGTATATGTATGTATGTATGTATATATACATATGTGTGTGTGTGTGTGTGTGTGTGTGTGTGTGTATGTATGTATATACATATATATATGTGTGTGTGCGTGTGCGTGTATATACATATATTATTATTTTTATTTCTTTCCCCTGTATTTTTGCTCATTTTGCTCTGTGTTGCTGAAATTGTGATTATCATGGTTGTTTATAGTATGGTTGAAATATGTTTGTGAGGTTCTTCTACACCCTTTCTTTTATCCCCCACCGTCCCTTTTCAGGTCAGATCCGGCATGGAAATGTGGCGCAACAAAATTCATAATAAACGCAGTCAAATGCCAAGGGAGACTCATTTGGATTATGAAGTCTCTCTTGGCAAAGCAATTTTGCTCAGCACTTAAAGGCAGCTTGACTCCCATTCAGCTGTTATGATGCTGGATAAGACCAAAAAAAAGAGACAATAAAATGTTTTCTATTTCTGTCACTTTTCTATTTCACCTTAATCACTGCACACAGAAGGTGAAGGTGCAAGTAATGCAGTGCCTCTCAAACAGACTGGTAAACTGGTGGGGGGGTGAGAGCCAGGAAGGATTTCAGTGTCAATTATTAGTGCAGACATTCCAACATGTATGCAATTATTGTAGTCAGCATGTAATAAGACTCTTAAAGATATGTTTGGTTGCTTCACTGCCCTCCATTTTGTTGCATTTTGCTGGTTTCAGTTTTTCCAGTTTCAAGTTCAGTCTGCACAGTACAGATAAATAAATCAAATGTCAGTTTCTCAGTATTTCAAATCGGGGGGGTCGCAGGAACAGTTCTGTCCCCCACTGTAAGCCTGACAGAAAATAATTGAGAACCACTGACGTAAGGTGACAACGGTCTCTTACCTCAATCATCTTCTCTCTCTCCACCCCCTCATCACAGACGTAGACTCGAGCCCTCCCGCTGCGCTCGTTGTCACGGATACCTTTGGCGACCTGTGTGGCCTTCAGCTTCTCAAAGCGGTTACTCTGGGAGCCGCACCACTGATAAATCTCCTGTGCAGCAGCAACAAGAGAAAGAAAGAAGGTAAGTGCACTCTCTTCTAATAAGCTGCAGCATCTTGTCAGTGATAAAAAAATATATATATTGCTCGGATAAAGGGCTCGGAGTGACTCACATCTCCCAAGTCCAAGATGAAGCAGTCTCCCTGGTTGAAGCTGTCCCAGCTGACTGGCACCTCTGTTGCACGGACAACACGGCGACCTTTGACCTGGAGAACCCGCTGCATAACCACCTCATTGGTGACAACATGCTTGAACCCTGATGCCACGCCTCCTTTCTGGTAGGTAAGACATACATATATATTGCTGTCATTTGTAGTTTATTTCATGACATGGTTGTCATTCAACATCTGCTGTTAACTACAGCCAGGTATCAAAAATAGACATTTTATGGACGTATCAATTACTCTGAGTGTTTTGTTATTCGCTGGAGGCCCTTGAAAGAAACCTCCAAGAAAAGCAGGGGTGTGGTGTACACTGCTGCAGCATCGGTATCAGACATGAAAACACTGGTATTGGGTTACTATCACAGAAATCATTCATTTATTCATTTTCTATACCGCTTGTCCTCATTAGGCTCGCGGGGATGCTGGAGCCTATCCCAGCTGACTTTGGGTGAGAGGCGGGGTACACCCTGGACTGGTTGCCAGTCAATCGCAGGGCACATCTAGACAAACAAGCATTCACACTAAGGACAATTTAGAGCGGCCAATGAAGCTAACATGCATGTTTTTGGAATGTGGGAGGAAACCTGAGAAAACAGACATGTATGACAGAAAAATACACAACACTGGAAATCTCACCATATACGTGATACCAGACTTGAAGTACCCCAGAAAGGTTTTGGACTCATGTCCCTGGACTTCCCTATACTGGATGGGTTTTCCTCCTAGGAAGTCGTCCATCTGAACCGTAAAGATAGCTGCCGAGCCGCTCTCATCCTGGGTGCAGAAATCACCTGCACCAGCGGGAACAAAGACACACTCCCTGTTAAACCTGCTCAGACAGATACAACATCATACCGTGTGAGGACTACCTTCTTGAATTACAAGACGGACAAAAACGGCAAACCAGGGGGGTTTTTTTTCAGCTGATGAGCAGACTATTTCAGTTCAAAGGTTGTTTGAAATAAATTGCTTACTCAAAACATTTTTTGTCTCACTCCCATTTCTTCTTTTTGCATTTTGAAACGCTACTCAAAACTTTCTTAGGTTCCAACTGTGTGAAATGCAAATTCTTGCAATCTTTCAACTGGTCGTAAAATATTAATCAGAAGTGTGTATAATCATGCTGTATACTACATACCGTACATACACAGTACACTATGCTATTAATAGCATTTACTGTGAGGAAAGAACAATCTAAAAGATTTTTGTTAAATCCGATCCAATAAAATACCTGTGACAACCTTAACTTTAAATAATTAATAATTACATGGACTTGAAAATGGTTCAACTTCTAGGGATGTACCAATCTAATCTTCAGGATAGGGATTGGTTGCCACGCCGAGCTATTTTGAAGACTGGCTCCGCCACGAAAACGGGCCGATTCAGTTGTCGTATCACTTTGGGCCACACTCTTAACATGGTAGGTGCGGTGATGACCCTCAAAGCTGGTTGCCACTCGACTCCCGCCACCCGGATAAAGAAGAACACACGCAACACCACCAGCAGACGCATCCGCTGTGCACCGTGGTGAAGTTAGTGTCACGTTGGACGCTTTATATTTAGCGCTGTAGCTACAGCGGGAGTTCCCCCTCACTGTGCCCAGCCTGCAGTGTCATGGTGCGGGGAGTTCACACTGGAGGCTGGCTGGTTGTTTATACTAGGGACCGTCAATAAATTGCTATTGCGTTGAAGAGAGTTTGTATTCATAAAATAAAAAAAAGTAACATACACCACAAAATTGATCTATAACCATGTCAAATAAATAGTCTTACCCTAAAAGTATTACGCATGCCCATTTTTACCAAAAATGTGGCTTGGGACATCCTTAATAAGTTGTGTTCCGTTTTATTTTTTATCATAGCAGACACGTCCATGGAAGCAGGAAATTAAATACTAGATTAAAATAGGCTTATAATCAGCGTGTGTCAGACTCCTTTGTCACTTGTAGTCATAGTAGTGGTTGCAAAGTTAGCCATAATGTAGGTTGGATAAAACCATTTTGTGGTTATGTCACATCCTTTTTAAAAATTGTGCTTAAAGAGGACATACTATGAAAACAATAACACTAATTATGAAAATGAAATCATTACAATAACATACAAAATCATATCATATTATTTTTAATAAGTATTAATTATACACTGCCTGGCCAAAAAAAGCTCGCCACCTGGATTTAACCAAGCAAACAGGTACGGGGTTGTAGGTTCAGCAACACTAATGGTAATGGTCATGGTTTCATTTGATTTGAACATGCATGTAAATGACATTGGAATACATCACTTAATACAACGGACAGTTCCACATGTCCGAAAGGAGCAGGAAGAAGCAAAGCTTATTAAATCCTACCCCCGTAGGGTCTCCCCTATTTCAATACATTTGTACACTTCCTGCACTTCCTAAGTTTGTATGCATAAGTAAGGTCATGTGACTGTTTGTTGGATAGTAGTCCCTGTCATGGTAAATAAATTATATTGCCATACTCATGAATGAATAAATAATAAATATAGTGATAATAGTGATGAGTGGTGTATAACAATTGTAACAAAACATTGTTGTAGTACAGACAATGTTGTCACTAGGATGGAAAGTTCCTAGTACAAGTATAAGGTGATAGTAACAAACATAGTATTAATACTCTCCAAGGAATGAAGTAATATGGCCTTGGATGTACACAATATTTCACGACTTTTCTTCCTTGTATTTTGTATGTTTCTTGGAGTCACTCATTGTAGAGCATTCTTTTACTTCTTTACTTCATCCCTTCCCCAGTTTGATTCCACATACCCAACTACTAATGTTTGTGTGTTAAGTTTAGTTTATTCCTAAGATGATATTTCTCCTCTCTTGTTGAGAAAAATTGTACGACATTCTTTGGTAACTGCTTGTTGTTTGCTTTATGCATCATTTTAGCGCTTTGAAGGTTTTTGAAATCAGCAAATTTGAATAATTGTGATTTTTGAAACAGTGGATTTGTATGTTCTCTATATGCCATGTTATGGATTATCCTAGTTGATCTTTTTTGCAGTACATCAAGCGAGTGAAGTGTACTTTTGCGGCGTATTATTTCCCCAGATCTCCACACGATATGTTAGATATGGTAACACCAGACAACAGTAGAGAGTTTGGATTTATTTTTGATCCAGGACAAATGTAATTTTATTCAATATTGAAGTATTTGTTGCTACTTTATGTTGTATGTTTTTAATGTGAGGTTTCCAACTCATTCTGTCATCAATTATCCATCAATCCATCCATTTTTTCCCGCTTATTCGAGGTCGGGTCGATGACGTCCCAAGAATTTATATTCAACTACCTTTTCAATTTGCTCCCCGTCAATTTGTTTTTTCTCACAAGTATCTCTTCTGCTATTACCAAATAGCATCATTTAGGTTTTACTTCGATTCAAGGATAATCTGTTTTTATCAAACCATTTTTTAGAGTAATCATTTCATCTGAAACTTTTCTTATATGCTCTTGTGTGTTTTCTCCAGAGCAAAAAGCGGTGGTATCATCTGCAAATAGTACTAGCTTTAGGTGTTTTGTCACTTTGCAGATGTTATTAATGTATAGGTTAAATCATTTTGGTCCCATAATTGACCCTTGTGGTACGCCACATAGTATCTCTAAATTTGTAGATGCATATTCTCCTAGCTCCACATATTGTTATTGTTAGCAAGGTAGCTTTTAACCCAGTTCAGAACTAACCCTCTGATTCCATACCTTTCCAGTTTTGTAGTTAGGATGTTGTGATTGATTGTATGAAAAGCTTTCGTTAAATCCATGAATACTGAGGCTGCACACTTTCTATGATTTATACCATTCCTGATTTCCTCTGTGATTTCAATCAGTGCCATGGAACTATGTGCTCAAAGAATGAGGCCAGCTGACTACCTGAATATACGGAATGAGCAGGTTATTCCATCAATGAAGTTTTTTCTTCCCTGATGGCACGGGCATATTCCAAGATGACAATGGCAGGATTCATTGGGCTCAAATTGCGAAAGAGTGGTTCAGGCAGCATTACACATCATTTTCACACATGGATGGATGGAGTCCAGACCTTAACCCCATTGAGAATCTGTGCTGGAGAAGGCTTTGCAGAGCGGTCAGACCATCATCGATGTAAGATCTTGGTGAAAAATGAATCTTCACCAAAATCTTTGTGACATTGCAGAAGCTATCGAAACAATGCCACAGTGTCTGACCTTTTTTTTGGTGGCGACTTTTTTTTTGGGGGGGGACAGTGTATTTGTTAGCATATTCTAACTGATTCACCCTCTGAAAGCCACAAGTTGGCGCCCGTTTATGCCCTAAATTCACGGATGTCCAAAGTGCGGCCCGGGGGCTGTTTACGGCCCATAGCTGTTTTACTGTGGTGCTCGGGACTTTCCAAAAGTACAATTAAACAAGAAAACTACAAAAAAACAGTAGTCATACACAATAAAGACAAAACATTAAGAGTGTAACTTAATAATATTAAGAAACATGTGTCCATACGTCCAAATATTGTGAGAATAAAGTCATAAAAACAGTCATATTTAAAAAAAACAAAGTGTAAAAAAATAGGTTTTTTAATGTGAAAAAACAGTATGAAAACAGTCAAGTAAGAACATAGAAGTTGATACAAATATAATATGATTTGTCACTGATAGGAAGCTCAGATGCGGGCTGTTTTTCCATTAAATAGAAAAAAGCTCTTTAAATATCTACACGGGTTGGTTTAAAAAATGTAAAAGTTCCCGTCGCAGTCTTTTGATTTGTCAGTATGCAGCCCCCTGTGGAAAAAGTCTGGACGCCCCTCCCCTAAACATACCAAATGTTATGTAAGAAACATATCAGGCTCCGTGTACATACCCAACCAAAAATGGAGGTCATACTGCAAGTTTCCTGAGCGTTGTTTGATGGTGTTGAGGATGATGTATGCATCTCCAGTATAGAATCCTCCATACAGGTTCTCAGGAACGGGTACCAGGTTAAAGTTCTCCACCCTCCACACCTGGAGGCCTGGCTTCTTTCCAGCCCGCTCAAACTCGGGGTGCTGTGCCATTTCACCTGGAAGTAGATTAGATACCGATTTAGAACTCGAAGTCGGTTCGGTCATGCAGACTTTACGGCACACGGCAGAGATAACAGTCGTTACCCTCATACTCTCCTCCTTTTTATGAGCCACTTACGCTTGGCCAGCCACTCCCTCTGAGGTTGAGCTGTTGTCAAGGATACCAACTATAGTTAGATATTAGTGCACGGCATAGTGAGTCACACGTGCCCTGTGCTGAGGGTGTTTCCTGCCGTGGAAGGAAGTTGTGGATATTATGACTCAGGCAGAGAAGCGTAAACACTATAGTACTGTATATGAAGATGTGAAATGTGCACCCCACTCGCATGATCTGTTTTGGTTCAGTTTTTTGAGGGCTGTACTCACACTACGTCTTTCCCACCCCCACTCACACTGAGCATTCGTGCTTTGGCCCGTTTTGTCGTGTCATCACATGTGCCCTGCTATATTATTGCGATTTATCTGCTATTTCCAGTTGTATTTATTACAAACTAACTACCCAGTTGTCATTAATTACTTGCGAGGTGAGCAACCACATGAATCAAATGCCATGTGTTTATCACACACGCGAATGGAGTTGCGAGTGAGTGAGCAGTTTGACTTTTGGATGATTTCCTCATTCCTATCAACATTTTCCTGCTTCAAAGTGTAAATAACTTGTTGTGGTAACTTAAATAGAATATGGATTCTTCTATCTGCGGGGGGGAAAAGGTGCGCTGCAGCTGTGAATGGGCGCTGTCTCAATTCACTCAACATTTTTCAGCAGAAAGATGCTTTCACAAGATGTGATGTCGCGTAACGGCATGTTTTGTACAGTACAATACCGTCAACAGCATGCATGTCATGTTTAAAAGTTTAACCCCCATCAAAAGCATAGGGTTTAGGGTAAAAATAGTTTTTTTAAGGCATTTTACAGGTGTGTCCATTACTGGCGTTTATCTACCGTATTAACTAAGCTACTTTGGACACATAGACACACACGTTCCATGTCCTCACCATATCAGAAATCATTTAAAGTCCAATGGCGCCAGTGGAGTGAAGCGTTTTCAAGTAGGTGGCCCCTCGGTGGCATGTGGGGTTTAAAATTCAACAAGTGGTGCTTGAGCGTTTGTTTGGTGATAGTTATGACTGAAAGAAGAGCAAGGACATTGCCTGTTAGGGAGAGTTTAATGCAGCTCCAAAGAGGATAATCGGAGGGAGCTTTGCAATGCTTATAAAAAACACATTGCAGATGCTGAGCTCCGATGGTAGATGTACAGGATTTCAGTTTGAAATGGCAAATACACACTGCAACAATCTAAGTAAGACAATTTTCTTGTGTGTTACCAGGCACTTGGATCGATTTGCACAAATACAAGTTTACTAGTTCAGTTGCTTATCTTAATTATAGTACACATATTCTTTCAAATAGGCAGACTGGTCTAACATGACTTCAGATGTTTTACTTTTTGTAGTGTAGAAATACTTCAGGAAATGACATTTGAGATAAACAAGCAGAGCTATTTCTTTCATGACTTAAACTCCACCCTTGCACAAGAAACACAAAAAAGTCTCTCTTAGTTTTTGCAAGAAAAAAAAACAACCTCGTTGGGTAAAAATACACATTTAGCTTGTTGAGTGGCCATCATCATAAGTGGTAAGGTCCAAATCATGCCTATATTTTGTACCTCAGGACATGTCTGTTTTCAGTGAAACATGAACAAAAACATTTAACAACCTCTGGCTAGAAAAAAATTATTTCCTACAAGATACAAGATAATGTAGAAATATAAAAGTGGTCACAGAAGACTGCCACAACTTGATTCTCACTAGTACAGTAAAGCAGCAATGGGAGACTCCAGTCACATGACTTGACTCCAGTCACATGACTTGACTCCAGTCACATGACTTGACTCCAGTCGCAAGTTTTGGGACTTGGGACTTGGCTGACAAATGTTGCAAAAAGACTCAACTTGACTTTTGACTTACCTCGGACTTGAGCTAACTGGCTTGAAATGTCTTGTTTTTGGTTGTATTGTTGAAGTACCCCGAATGTAACTTTGACTGTATTTTAACAAGGCGGCTTTGGGCAGCTTTGTTGTACGCATGCGCACACTTTGGCGCAATCTGGCAGAACACAGCATGGAAAGAAGACACAGAAAGATTTTGGGAAAGTTTGTTTGTATGCCTTGTTTCCCAACAGTGTCTGTAACACGGCAGTGAAACTCAAACATAACAGAAAATTCGTTGTTTTTATTCGTCCTCTTCCTCAGCCGTGCTGAAGCCGTCCAGCCTTTTGAAATCCGTTGTAAAAATACGAGAAAAAAATGTAGTCGAGGGTCACACAAGCCCCCCCGTGTTTATAGTTGTCTTGGATAACGCCTGTTAAATGAAGCATTAAAATCAAAAAGATTTCGGGAATTAAGTCGTAAATTTACGCCAATAATGTTGTACATGTACGAGAAAAGACCGTCATGTTACGAGAGCAAAAACGTAACTTTATGGGAGTAAAAGTCGTAACTTGATTTTATAGGCGTTGCCTGGGACCGCTATGAACCTGGGAGTCTTTTGTGGAGGGGCGGGGCTATTCGACGCTAGCATGTACACCTGGTTGTAATTGCTCTGTTTTGCTGTCTCGTTTCGAGTAAAAGATTGTCTGAAGCCTGACGAAAGTTTCCTCCGTTGTCCGAGGCAGCTATGGAAAGTTAGCTTTATGTGGAGGAGCGGGATACGTGACGGTGAAATGATGCTAATCATGACGCTAACTCAAGCTAACCTGTCTGTACCCAAACGCTGTTTTGTTGTCCCATCCATCCGTCCATCTTCTATGCCGCCTATCCTCTTTAGGGTCGCGGGTGTGCTGGAGCCTACCCCAGCTGGCTTCGGGCGGGAGGCGGGGTACACCCTGGACTGGTCGCCAGTCGATCGCAGGGCAGACAAACCAACCTTCACACTCATACCTGTGGCCAATTAACCTAACATTTGGAGTGCCCGGAGAAAACTCACGCACGGGGGAGAACGTGCAAACGCCACACATTCGAACCCTGATCTCCTGACTGTGAGGTCACCATGCTAACCACTCAACCACCGTGCGGCCAAAAGTTGACACAATGTCCCCATTGAAGAAATATGTCACATTGCGTCCATTAGTTTTTAACTAAAACCCCCAGTTGAAAAGGTGTATGACGTGACAGCACTTGCAGACGAAAAGCAGCTGGTAACTTGAAGGTAAAGACTTTGTGCTTACTTGTGACTTGTACACGAGGTACTTACTCCCGCCTCTGCAGTAAACACCACAGAGCGTAAACAAGTCCTGTGAATTGAAGCAGTGTTGGCAAATTAGACTTAGAAAGAGCTCCTACACCCTACTTGGACACCGTGCTTCACTGAACTCGTTTATTTAGCTAATGCTGTCATTAAAAAAAGCTCAAGTCACTCTGTGCTCTTCAACTATTCTGAGCACTTAATGTTCCAACCCTTTCGTAAACTGAGGGTCATAAATGTCGTTCTTCACGGGCATGCGTATTGGACTCTGAGCATGAGTCATCATTTTCACTAGAGCAAGAATCTGCCGTTTCTCGAGATAGCCGTCTGACCACAAGCATGCCAGGCATCTCCTGCTGACTCTAGCGGCAGAGGGGGGGCAGTCATGCACCCGGGCCAAAAACATCTAAGCTTCCGTTTTCCACCATTTCAGCCTCCCCCCCTTACGTAACAGCCGAGACATTGAAACACGGCAAAAAAGTTAGCAGCAAGACCTTTCACACATGAGACCCCTGCGTTATTGCCGTTGATTCCAAAGGGAGAAGATCCTTTCCCACGTTCGAGGACACCATCTTTATCCTTGATGATGATTGTGACAGTCCAACAGCATAAACAGAGCATGCAACCACTGCTGATGGATATTTCTCCGCTTTACATTCGCTTCACATTTCACTTTCACTATCCTCTCCTTTGATGCATGCTTGGGAGGTTAAACTTTAAACGTTTAACAAAAAGTAACGGGGAGGGTACGTGAACACACATTAAAAACAATTAGCCTCTACCATTTTCAATTACGAGTGCACCTAATGTGTACATGATGTTGTTCATTGCTAGGTGTGCATCATATGAACAAAAAGTAAGTTTGATGATTATTTTGTGCATCAAAAGTGTGAAATCTTGAAGATTTCATTTATATTGGTGTTCCAATCCCCGCACGGTGTCACTCAAGTGACAGGTTTTATACCCTCAAAAATGAGACATGCGTGTATTTTTGAACTTGGGATATGTTCATGAAAGTTTAACTTTCCCTTTCAATTTTGTAATAAATTCATATGCAGATTTAAACCATAGCCGTCGTAAGATGATAAAAAAAAAAAGATGCTCAAATTGAAGCCATTCAAATGGAAGAATGCCAACATCAGGCTGGCATATAAGATATGAAGGATGATTACTTGTTATTAGTGCTCATGTGAAACATGATCAAAATGGGACCAGGCAAAATACACATTTTTGAACCAACATTTCAAGTGGATTGCGATAAAAAGATTTATGATTTTAAGTGTGCAGGAGTAGGGGGTACATAGCTTCATGTGGAATGTCTGGAGGTATACGCCTCTGTAAAAAGTTTGGGAACCACTGACCTACAGTTCGTCGTCAACGGTTGTCCGTATTTGCAACTTGTAGGAATCTCTGCTTGCCATACCCTTCAAGCTGCTGCTCCCTGAGCCTATGACAACAACTCTAAAACTGCCACAGTCAAAGGATAGGCTGACACTACTTTTATGTTCCACACAAACAGCAAGCTATAAATCAGCAACTTCTCCTGCGAGTGGCTTTACACTCACTCACTAACTAACCGGCACACCCAACAATCTGATAACTACTTGCATGCAGACATCTGAGCAGAACCGGAGGATACTGGTTAACATGGAGGAGAACGTTTGGAAGCGAAGTAAACCTTCACATGAAACCCTCAAGACCGTCAGGCATAGAACGTAACAATCAAAACAAAACAAAATAGACACAGGACCGATATGTATTTGTTTTTTTCATGTCATTACAAATATTTTCGTGGTGCTTTTTGCCTCCAGTCCACAATCAGAATCAGAAAAAGGTTATTGCCATTGTAAGTGAACAATTCACAAACTAGGAACTTTCTTTGGCGACTCAGTGCGACGAAGAATTCTAAGTAAACATAGAGTATTAAATAAACATAGAACTAACTAAACATAGAACCCTGAGTAGAAAATTGAAATGACTGATAAGTAAAGGCATGAGGGTGTTTTTAGTGCAGGTATTATAAGGTGCCAATAATACTGGTTATAAAGTGAGCATAGTGCAAATGTTATAAAGTGTTCATGAGTTCAACAGCAGCAGGAAAGAAACTGTTCTTGTGGCGAGAGGTTCTGGTCCGAAAGGACCGTAACCTTCTGCCAGAGGGGAGTGGCTCAAATAGTCCATGTCCAGGGTGGGAAGGGGTCAGCAAGTATCCGGCCCGCTCGCCCCCGAGTTCTGGAGACGTACAGGTCCTGGAGAGATGGAAGGCTGCAGCCGATCACTTTCTCGGCGGAGCGCACGATGCGCTGCAGTCTGTGTTTGTCCCTGGCAGTGGCCCCGGCGAACCACACCGTGATGGAGGAGGTGAGGATGGACTCAATAATGGCCGTGTAGAATTGCACCATCGTCTGGACAGGCAGCTTGGCTTTCCTCAGCTGCCTCAAGAAGTACATCCTCTGCTGAGCCTTCTTGATGATGGAGCTGATGGTCTGCTCCCACTTGAGGTCGTGGGTGATGTTAGTGCCCAGGAAGCGGAAGGAGTCCACAGTTGTGATGGGAGAGTCTGTCAAGACGAGGGGGGGCAGGGGGGCTTTGACTTTCCTGAAGTCCACGATCATCTCCACTGTCTTCTGAGCATTGAGCTCCAGGTTGTTGCAGCTGCACCACGACACCAACCGGTCCACCTCCTTCCTGTAAGCAGACTCATCACCGTCTGAGATGAGCCCGATGAGGGTGGTGTCATCCGCAAACTTAATCAGTTTCACCGAGTCGTGGCCGGAGGTGCAGCTGTTGGTGTACAGGGAGAAGAGCAGGGGGGAAAGTACACAGCCCTGTGGGGATCCCGTGCTGATAGTCCGAGTGTCCGAGACATTCTTCCCCAGCCGCACGCGCTGCTTCCGGTCCGTCAGGAAGTCAGTGATCCACCTGCAGGTGGAGTCAGGCACGTTGAGCTGGGCGAGCTTGTCCTGGAGCAGAGCTGGGAGGATGGTGTTGAATGCAGAGCTGAAGTCCACAAACAGGATCCTGGCGTAGGTTCCTGGGGAGTCCAGATGCTGCAGGATGTAGTGGAGGGCCAGGTTGATGGCGTCATCTACAGACCGGTTGGCTCTGTAGGCGAACTGCAGAGGGTCCAGGAGCGGGGAGGTAAAGGACTTGAGATGAGGCAGAACCAGGCGCTCAAATGACTTCATGACCACAGATGTCAGTGCCACAGGTCTGTAGTCGTTGAGTTCAGTGATCCTGGCCTTCTTGGGGACGGGAACAATGGTGGACAGCTTGAAGCAGGCTGGGACATGGCATGACTCCAAAGAGATGTTGAAGATGTCCGTGAAGACAGGCGCCAGTTCTACCGCACAGTGTCTCAGGGTGGAAGGAGAGACACCATCCGGACCTGGAGCTTTCCGAGGGTTCTGCTTTTTAAATGTCTTGGCCACATTCTGCTCCGAGAGTGTGAGGGCAGTGGGGGAGAGGGGGGGCTCCAGGGCTGATATGCCTGCAATGTCCATTGTAGTCAGTGTGGTGGGGGAGGGGTGTGAATCTTCGAACCTGGAGTAGTGGGTGTTCAGTCTTTCTGCTAGGTGACGGTTGTCAACAGCGGGGGGGGCTTTGGGTCTGTAGTTGGTGATTTCCCTCAGACCTTTCCAGACAGAGACAGGGTTGTTGCTCCCGGACTTCTCCTTCAGATGTGTGTTGTACCTTGATTTAGCCTTCTCCACCTCCTTACTAAATAGGTACTTGCTCTGTCTGTATACGTGAGGGTCGTTGTTCTTGTGGGCCTTTTCTTTCTCCTTCCTTAGCTGTCTCAGTCTGGGTGTGAACCAGGGTTTGTCGTTGTTGAAGGTCACTCTGGTGTAAGATGGGACTATGCTGTCTTCACAAAATTGAATACATGACGTCACTGTGTCTGTGTATTCGTCCAGGTTATTAGTAGATATTAGTAGTATATGAACGTGTGGTGGTGAGAATTGGAAGCCATATTTCCATCAGTCCACCCCATTGAAGCACTTAGGGTACCCTGTAAGTCGCTATATAAATGGAATCCATTATTCATACAAGAGGCAAGGTGGGTGAAATGGCACAGCAACAATGATTGGGATGGAGGAAGCAGGGATCGAACCACCAACCTTCCCATTTTTGGGTGACCTGCTCCACCGCCGTTCGATATAGATGGAGATTTTGAGAAGAGTAATATGTGCTTTTATGTCCAAAAGTGTCCGGTAAGACCAGAAAACCTCACTAGATTTGTTGCTAGTCGCGTTTTTGAAAAACAGAATCTTGAGGGGTCTAACTCTAGCAACAAATTTGCTAAGTTGGCAACACTGATCCCTCCTGCTACATTGTCTTACTTTCTGTCACACCGGGTGCGTATGAGATGTGTCAAGAAGCCGGGTTCCAATGCCGTCTATTGACACAAAGTTGGACCAACTACATGCACAGACAATATCAATATAATGTGTTTATGAGTGAGGGTGAACACGTTTTTGGTTTTGAGGTTACGCTGCACAAATGACTAAAAGTAGCTGCGGCTGCCTTTGACTGCAATCATTGTCGCTGATGGAAGAATGTGCTCTGCCATCGCTGAACACCAAAGCTTTTTTTGGTTTTCTGCCTGTGTAAGACAGACTAGAACTCCGTGAATCCTAATAAAGCAAGCCTGGGGGACTTTACCCTTTGAAGGAATCAAAGATGTTTAAAAAATGTGTCCAAAGCTATGAAAACGTGCACAAAAGTTCAAGCAAATAAAATAAAGACCTGAAACTGTTTTGCACCGTTTGTATGAAGGTAGCTATCCACAAATCACATGATTAGTGGTCAAAGCATGCTCGGAGAAGACTCTAGTGTTCGCATGCTATCTCAAACCTCTGTGGAGCTACAACCTCTACCCCCATTTCACCTCTTTCTGGCTCTAAACTCAATTATCTGACCCCCTCCCCCATCCTGAGCTCACCATGCCCCCCCCCCTCCTTTTAGGACCTGAAGCTGTAGGCCTTCCAACTGGTGCAGCACAAACATCGCCTCATATGACACAAAGCAACCAGGGTATTGAAACTCTTGTGGTATGTCAGCTGGTGTCCCAGTGGAGTAAAACAAGCACAGAACAGTTTAAGCTGGAAAATGCACATTCAGGGTTGCCAACTGCAGGCCTGTGTTGGGTTTTTTTATAAATACGAGGAAGGCCAGATGACTCATCTTCTCCATCCCACACAGCCTCTTTTCAAAACATCTGACCAGTGGACCTTAGTTTATGCACTGGGGCACCTTCATGCTGGAATCTGAACTGTCCTCCAGCTTTTCCCAAACTGTGAAAAATATCTTGCTAAGAAGTAGAAATACATTTTCATATCTTAGCTCAAACCCCCGATTGATTGACAGGGCTTCTGTGAATTGAGCAGATTTGGTTTGGATCATTTGTGTCAGTGTTACAACACAGTACACCAGCTGTGTCCAAAGGGATTTTTTTACTGGCTCAGGCCTTATTTATACAATAACAACATTAAACACCGCCTGCATCACAACATTACTGGGGATGATTGGCACCGTACTGAGAAGAAAACAGTACTAGAAAAAGTTGCTCTGTTAAAAAAAGACAAATAATACTAAAGTAAGTAATACTAAATGTGCCCTCAGAAGAGCTGATTCGCAGGCACCGGTAGGTGGATTAGAATGGATGGGATGGGGATTTGAGGCGACACTTTGTGATTGGGTGCCAACTATCTACCTATGTCTCCTCCGCACACGTGCAATGACAAGTAAACGCTAAGAAAGGGGCTCATACTTCCTCTGTCTCGCTCGTTATTTGCTTGGACGTGTCCATGGCAACAGCAGACGCCTACCCCCGCGGATGTCGTGCCACGTCTGATTAGTTCCACCGGTGAGTCCATTTGTTCCCGACCTGGACTTTGAATCACGTCAACGTGGAGAGTCGTTCACGTAAACACCACGCCGCGTGCACTGTTTATGTCCTTATATGGCAGCGGCTGTACTACAGCAGGAAAAGCTGCTCCTACAACATTGCTACTAGTTCTATGGCGCTTTGGCCGCCACTTCGTTCCACACTGGGGTGCGTGGAACGAACGGTTCATTCCACGCACCCAATTACAACAAACGGGCCTCCACCTGGGAGGGATTTGTGTAGCGAAGTGAAATTGGGCGTACCTGACAGAGCCGGAAGGTTGTAGGGTGACACAAACGAAGGCGTGGGCGAGCCGCGGCGAACGCTTCAAGCTGCCCCGGGCGGGAGGAAGGCGTCGGGTCGGGTCGGGTCGGCGTGGCAGCTGAGCGCCGAGCGGCTGTTTTAAGGAGCCTGCCCCGGGACACTCCCCGTTATGACACACCCATGTCTGCCTGCCGCTGCCCGGCCTGCTGCCTCGCGTCACGTATTTCAAGTAAACATCACCCGCTTTGAGGCATGGGAGCCATAATCTCCACTTATTGATACCGCGTTTGGGGGGAATGGGCTCAAAAGATGGCTCAAAGTTGTGTTGTTTCATGTTATTACGTCACAATGGTTTTGAAATTTACTTCCGGTATTCAATGGAGCGTTCCGCTTGCGCTATACTGCCACCCGTTGGTTGGGGAAGGAAACTACAACAACTTTTTCTACTTCAGTACACGCATTTCAAGAGCAGAGGGCTTGCATTTTGTGGTGTCAATGAAGACTAAACCTTTCCTTTGTTTCCTTTAAAATGGCCAAAGCTGCCTGTCAAAGCCTGATCATGTCAGATCTCAGAAGCTAAGCAGGGCAGGGCCTGGTCAGTGCTCGGATGGGAGACCTCAGAGGAACAGCAGGTGCCACGGTGGGAGGAAATAAACTTTCCTTGTGCCCTTAGGCAAGGCACTTCACCCACAATGCCTAGTATGAAAGTGGTGGTGGTCGGAGGGTTTGATGGCGCACACTGGCAGCCTCGCTTTCCGTCCGTCTGCCCCAGGGCAACTGTGGCTACATAGTGGCTTACCATCACCAAGTGTGGCGTGAATGAATAATGATGAAGCGCATAACAAGTGTCATTCATTATTATTATTATTAATAGTTATATGACACTTAATATATTTATACACTCAATCATTTCCTCATACACGGAGAAAAAAAATCTATCACAACGTGTGTTTAACATGTTAACACTTACATGTTGTCACAACACAAGCAACCCAAATGTCTACCTCCCTCACGGTGCAAACAATATTAACTTATATGTACTGTATTTTAATTTAAGTGTAATTAAAAGATGTTACACATTAAAATGTTTGCAAACATTTTTATTTTGTACCAGTTTATAACCCGCAAGGCATGCTGCACACTTCCCCAACCTGAAGTTACCCGGCATGTCTTGCGGGTTGTACCATATAAAATAGCATTGTTTTGGCTTTTTGTTCCATGTGAAGAAGGCATGTGAAACATTAAGATGCAACTCGCTAGTTCCTTTTAACCAAGTACAAAGTAATGATTGCAATGCATTTACTTCATAAATGCTTGTCTTCAGTGTTGTTGTGTAAACAAACAAACAGACTTAGCTTGAGGGCAAGGGGGATTGGGCCAAAAAAAAGCAGAAGAACCTTGTGATACCCCTCAGTCCACACCAGATCTTATGATTATTTTGGTCCAGAGCTGTTTTTTGAACTCATGTTGTTTCAGTCCAAAATCTTGCGGAGGTTACCCAAAGAAGACTGAGCTGGAGCCTACCCCTACACCCTGGTGCGGATGCCAGTCAATCACAGGTTACGGCAATAAACTAAGGACAATGTTATTACATTGTCTTTCTATACTCCCTCATACCTGTAAACCCCCGGAAACTCTTAATACTTTGCACTTCTGTTCCGACTCCCTCCCATTTTAGGTTTCTCCTACTTTAAGTTTGTTTTTAGTTTTTTTAAAAAAAAGGAGGAGAAGGCTGCGGACTTATCCGGTGCAAAACTTGAGATCTGTGGCATATTTTGTTCAATTAAACTTGCCATAGTGCTCCACTGGGATCCTTTAACATTTTAAAAGACCCTGAAATGAGCAGGGTATGGCCCTGGGTTGGGTGATACAGGATACAGGAGTAGTATAAATACAACCATAAAAGACAATGTAACAGTATCAACAAAATCCCTGAACTTGTGCACAATATTTTAATGTGACAATAAGAACAACACGACAAAAAACACACATTTCTACAGGGTGGACCAAAAGTGGGGTTACAGTTAACCCCTAGACATGTATATACATTTATTAGACATGTATTTACATTTGTTTACATACATTATATTAGACATTCTACATTGGATATTTAATCTAGCAAGTGCTCAAATAAATGTAAATAAATGTCTAATAAATGTCAAATGTACAGGTGTTAATTGTAACCCAACTTTTGGCCCAACCTGTGTAATAAACAAAAGACAAGCGAAAACGGTTGATTTCGTCACACCAGTATCGATCCAATACCGATACGACACTCGCATAGACACGGTATCACGGAGCGTCTGCCTTGCGGCGTGCGCGCGCACGGTAAGAAAGCATTTAGGAGGCTGTGGCGGGTGGAGGACAAGTGTCTCGTGGGATGCCCAGCAGCCGTCGGCCGGACAACCACAGAGCACGGCGAGGAGCGGGAAGCGCACGAGGAGGAGATTGTTGTTGCAATCCGTGTCACGGTTCATTTAACGGCCGACATTCTGGTTCGAGCTGCCGGGGCGCCAGTGGAGATTCCTCACGCGAGAAAGTTCACTTCCCACGAACCGACGCGTGGGAGTGGGAGGAAGGATCGCGTTCGAGCGAGCCGAGCCCCGCTCTGTCTCGTCATGGCAGGTAATGGTCTGTAACCATTACACACGCAAACAGCACGAATGGGCAGGGGTGCTTGCAACGACGCTGCTTACGCCCCATTGGCAGTTTCGCTAACGCTAGCGGGCTAACACAACTTAGCCAGTGCTAATGCTAACGCTAGCTAGTCAGAAAACTCCAGTGTCATCACGCATCTTCGTCTACTAAAGCTAGCTAGCTAGCTAGCTAGCTAGCCGGGCTGCTAGCAAATGAACGAGGATGTGTAGCACGATTACCCGCCTAGGAACTGCCTGGCAAGCTAACACGGTACGGTGTGGTCAAGGTAACGTATGCGAGACACTTCTAAACCAATTATTTTAGTGTTAATGTGCCAAGTGGACCAGAAAAGCGATATTCGACGTGAAAGTTTCCTATTCCTGCTTGGTTGTTAAGACAGGCTAGCGTTAGCTGAAACTTTGACATTGCCCACATGCTACCGACGTCGCAGAGCTAGCTGTTAAACGCTTTGTTTATGTCGCATTTGAGTAGCGGAAGAATAAACCGGAATATACAATCGTTTATGACTTATGCAGCCATAAATGAACATTGCACTGTGCACTCATCGCAGTGCAGTGTCCGTGTTAACATCAGTGATTTGCGCTGTGACCGTTTTGACCAAATGTGACGACAATGACTTGTTATTAGTCTGTCATGAATATATCATTAATGCTGCAAGGTATGTGTTCATTTTGGGCGGGGTGATCGGACGGCTTCCTGAACAGATTCATTGCTTCACCCCTGGTTGAAGAGGATGAGGACTTGTTCTAATCAGAATATTTTACAGATCATATTAATGTATCCTAGTCTATTGCAAAGTGTGTTTTTTTCTGGTCATAATTTACCTCTGCAGCTTTTTAGAGTCGCGATTCCTCTTCGAGTATGTCAACGTAGCAAGCGATGACTCATAAATGACAGACTGGTTATTTCATCATGCATTCATTCACTCATTCATTCATCACCTGAAAAACATACCAGAAAGGAAGATGTTTAAGTAGTTGGTGCTTTGCTCTGATGTGTAATGACGCACTTAGTAACACACTAGTGGGAGTTTACAGGACAAGCATCAGCCCTGACTGTATTAAGTTAAAATGCAGAAGTGCAGACAATTTAAATACGAAAGATAATCATTCATGTATAGCAATACAGCTCTATGGCCTTCTTTATTACGGCTGTCATTTCAGTGTTTGTTTTTACATCTGCAGGAGGTGGAGGTGACATGCAGTGGTGCTTCTCTCAAGTGAAAGGAGCCATTGACGATGATGTGGCGGAAGGTATGAGCATTCGGAAAAATCGCTATGTAGCCGTGGCGTAAAGCTTTCTCTGTGTCTTTGTTTCCATTGTTTAGTCATGCACTTGTCTTTTTTTTGGGTCATGAACTAGTCAAAAAATGTGTATAATTTGCATAATTGGCCATGATGCATTTGCAAGTAATTGTGAGAGACAAAAAGTGCAACAACTCATCAACAAAGCGTTCTTCAGTTGCTTCTTGTCCATCCATCCATTTTCTATACCGCTTATCCTTATTAGGGTCACGGGTATGCTGGAGTCTATCCCAGCTGACTTTGGGCGGGAGGCGGGGTACACCCTGGACTGGTCGCCAGTCAATTGCAGGGCACATATAAACAAACAAACATTCACACTCTAATGGACAATTTAGAGCGGCCAATGAAGCTAACATGCATGTTTTTGGAATGTGGGAGGAAACGGGAGTACCCGGAGAAAACCCACACACAGGGGAGAACATGCAAACTCCACACAGAGATGCCCAACAGAGATTCGAACCCAGAAGCTCCTGACTTTGAGGCCAACATGCTACCCATTCAGCCCTTGCGGCCCTTGCTTCTTGTCATTTTTTGTAATGTCATAAACTAGACAGAGCAGCATGTGAGTGCTTTGACATGGGGAAGAGGCCTACAGCAGCACCCGCTTCAGGTTGAGAAGAGCAATATATGTTTTTATGTCAGCATCTCTGTTAGAAAGCCCACAATTTTGTCAAGCATAAAGATTTTGCACATTCCGTGACGCTCCTTGAACACACCACACTTGTGTTCTGTCAGACGTAAAAGTGCAACCTATACATAACTTTCTCCAACCCTGGCACAGCTTCATAAATCCACCAGAAACACGAAAGCTTTACCACTTTAATAATGCAACATTAGTATTTTAATTAACTGGCTTTACTTATTTGAGGAAATATTGTAAAACTTTATTGATTTGTAATTTTAAAAAGTTTCTTTAAATGCTGTACGTTTAGTAAATGCCTATTATTTTCTGCTGTTGAGTAAATAAGCACCCACCTAGCTACAAGTTTGAGGAAATACTGTATTTGTCTTGTTTTGGTGCATTTTATGGCAATTTTTCTATTTAACTTTTTTCCACCAAAACTTACTCATTTTGCTACCCTATTCTTCTGTCCTCCACTCAGTCCTCCTCTTGCCCATCACCTCAGGCAATCACACGTTCACAAAGATGTCTTCCTACAATTCTTGTAGTTTAGCCTTTCTGCTTCATTGGTCAGAAAAGGGTTAAGTAACAATGTGTGTGAAAACTGGGTTACTCTTATTCAGTCGGCTCTCCATGTTATGTTTCTTGCTCATAATGATGCCTTCACAAGAAGAAAGTGCTTGCATTTCTTGTTAATCCACTGTGCTACGGACATTGTTGCTACATACACTTGCACATGCTGAGGTTAATGGCTTTGAATTCAAATAATTATGACCTCCACAACACAGCCATTAGTTAAATTACTGCAGGATAGTCAAAAATGATAACATGTCCTTTTTGTGCTTTTCTTTCCAGCGGACATCATCTCCACCGTTGAGTTTAACCACACCGGCGAGCTGCTGGCTACGGGTGATAAAGGAGGGCGTGTCGTCATTTTCCAGCAGGAAATAGAGGTGCAACTCAATTTATTTACAGTGTTTGCAGCAATGTTGGTTATACTTCTTTGTCACTAATTATTAGGAGTGTTACGAGACACCCAACTAATGAGACGAGATGATACACAAGATTGGGTCCACGAGAACAAGATGAGATGATATTTTATCATAACACATAAAAGAAAAGTACAACGAAAAAATGACTGTACAAATAAACTTTAAATGTAATAACGTTGCAAAAAAATGAAGGCGTGTTGAAAGGTTTATTGCCCCACAAATTGTAAACAATATTGTAAACAAATTTTGAGACCAAATAAACCATTCATTAATTCATTTTCTATAGCGCTTATCATTAGGGTCACAGGGGTTGCTGGAGCCTATCCTAGGTGACTTTGGGCAGGAGGCGGGGTACACCCTGGATTGGTCGCCAGTCAATTGGAGAGCAGACAAACAAGCATTCACGCTCACATTCATACTTATGGACAATTTAGAGTCACCAATTAACCAAACATGCATGTTTTTGGAATGTGGGAGGAAACCGGAGTACCCCACACACCAATTAAACCAGTACTCTTATATTATATATATATATATATTATATGTATTATATATATATATAT
>QODF01000147.1:1085866-1150169 GCA_024372805.1 Oostethus manadensis
TGCTGAGTCTCATCCCAGAAGCTTCACACTCAGCTGCAAACCGCTCCAGTAAACGCTGAAGGATATATATATAGGATATATATATATATATATATATATATACACACACACACACACACACACATGTATCGTACATCTATTAATCTGATTGTATATAGATATAGACACAGATATATACTGTACTTTCTCACAAGCAATTAGTACCGTAACATTTGAAACATTTCTTGACATGCTGATCTGTATTTACTTTGCCGACTAAACGTCTCAGTGATTGTTAAATGTCGGGACAAAGGCTCTGCATCTTGATGTGCAATTTTTTCATCCTGCCTCCCCCCACAGAGACAAAGCAACTGTATAACTGAGAAGAGGTCTTACGCCATTTGTCATTGTTGTTATATGAAGCATCTATGTCAGGGGCGGTCAAACTTTTTGACTCGCGGGCCACATTAGCTTAAAAAATTTGGCAGAGGGGCCCGAGGATATTAATGTAGGTGGTCATCGAATTGAACTACATACTCAGTCACGATACAACAAAACGAAAACAACACATACACAGCAAGTTAACGCATCACATAAATCAACTAAAACCAATATGTGGGGGATAAACAAACCCCAGCGCTTAAAGTAACCTAAAACTGTTATTTCCAAATGCCTATAAGGCATGCTGGGTAGTCCAGCACAACAACAATATGACCTTTGAACAATGCGTGTTGTGCCCAGGTATTTATTTCTATGCCCACATGGTGCAGTAGGCATGTAGGTCACTTTGAGCATCGTGTGTTGATGAGTTTGGGTGGCTTTTTTTTGTACATGTTAAAGATAGCATGTGACTATTTTGGTGACTCAAGTGTGCTACAATATTGCTCCAAGTCATGTTGCCAGTTACATTTTTCATGTTAAAGGTTTTTTCAAAATTATTTGGAAATGCCCGGGGGGCCGGATTAATTCGCTTGGCGGGCCTATTGTGGCCCACTGGCTGCAGTTTGCCCACCCCTGATCTAGGTGCTGAACCAATGGAATGCAGAGTGACCCTTCTTTCTGCCTGTTTGCAGGCGAGAGACAAGGAAAACAGATACGCATGCTATTAGCAATATAATAAATGAAGGTCAGCAAAATTTAGTTTATTTTTGTGGGAAAAATATATTTGTATTTACTTTATCATGAGTTATTTTCTGAACAAGAAATCTCTTCACGTTTTCATCTTGTGAGCTCTCGTGACATCCCTACTAATTACTAATTGCCTGCTTATCTACCTTACATTTTTCATCACAGCACATTTTCCTGTCGTATCTAAGTGTCTGTTGTTTCATATTGTTTTGACAGAATAAGAGCCTGCCTCAGTTTCGGAGCGAGTACAACGTTTATAGCACTTTCCAGAGTCACGAGCCTGAGTTTGACTACTTGAAGAGTTTGGAGATAGAAGAGAAGATCAATAAGAT
Organism: Oostethus manadensis; assembly: GCA_024372805.1. Taxonomy (NCBI): domain Eukaryota; kingdom Metazoa; phylum Chordata; class Actinopteri; order Syngnathiformes; family Syngnathidae; genus Oostethus; species Oostethus manadensis. The sequence goes on from QODF01000147.1 coordinate 1,087,306, forward strand.
TCGCTGGCTCCCTCAAAAAAATGCTGCTCAGTTCCTGTTGTCGACCAATGGTAAGTTTCAGGATCAGTTTCAATGTAGAAACTGCTTTTTTGTTGTTGTTTTTTTCATCTTTGACTGCATTAATCGACAACATCCAACCCGTGGGCACCAAGTAGCCCCCCACGACCACATAAGGTGCCTTGAGCCTACTTTTGGTTTAAGTTTTCAGTTAATGTGAGAACACTAGAAAGAAATACATTCTGGAATGCAAAATGTTACGTATAGATATGCAAAAAGACCATGGCTATTCAAAGATGCCTGACAATTTTAATGACAAGTCTTCAAATAATACAGATTTTACAACGTTTTAATATAGGTGCCATACATAAAAAATTGGTTCACTATATTGTACTGGCTAATGTAAACCTTATTGATATAACAATAGGTGTGTTGCTACGCAAGCATTTGAAATGAATTCAAAGACTTGGTAAACTCTCGAATCTACGCTAGATGTTGGGGCCCCATTCAGTGGATGTATTTTGACTTTCGCTAAGACCCTTCATCATGTATTGTCTTTTACAGATAAAACTATAAAACTGTGGAAAATCAGTGAACGAGACAGGAGACCAGAGGGCTATAATCTGAAAGAAGAAGATGGACGCTACAAGGATCCTAATTCTATCACCTCTCTACGGGTCAGTCCATGAATTGCAGAAGGACTATGTAATGCAACCGTTCAACAGTTCTTACGCTGTTTTGTACAGAACAATCCACCTGTATGCACACATTCTTGGTTTGCAAAGTCTGATGAAACCCAATTGAATAGCTGCTTAAAATGTATAATTACTGGCTGCAAATATAATGATAAGCCAACAGGGCTGCACCACTAAATGCAATGTATAAACATGGACTTAACCCTGGACAGCCAAGCAAAAAAGGCATCAACCTTGATCTGCGTTTCATTAAAATGCCAAACCTGCCATTACCACCTATCTGCTTTATGCTTAACAAATACACCTCTAGAGGGCAGACATGCTATGGTTATGAAAAACTTAAAACTGTTTCTGACAGATTTACCTCTCGCCAATGTCAGAGCCAGAAATATCTGACTCTTGTTCCCATCTCAGGTGCCAGTTTTGATACCGATGGACCTCATGGTGGAAGCCAGCCCCCGCAGGGTGTTTGCAAATGCTCACACCTACCACATCAACTCAATTTCTGTCAACAGTGACAACGAGACTTACTTGTCTGCAGATGACCTCCGCGTTAATCTCTGGCACCTTGAGATCACTGACCGCAGCTTCAGTATCCTTTTCTTGCACAGCAATTGTCGCATTACTTGAGTTTTCGTGCTTTTGAAAAATGATACCCGCGACCCTAATGAGGGTAAGCGGCATAGAAAATGAATGAATGACATTTGCTGTTTGAGATGAAGTTTTACAATTGTGTGTGTTTATGCCTTTTGTATTTTAAATACTTTTCTGTGTATCGTGTACGCAAATAGTGCTCCTTTTAAACTAGACAAGTGCATCGTCAAAATGTATTCCTCTTAATCCAGCGCTATCAGATATTGTTGACATTAAACCAGCCAACATGGAGGAGCTAACAGAGGTGATCACAGCAGCCGAGTTCCATCCTCATCAGTGTAACACCTTTGTCTACAGCAGTAGCAAAGGAACTATCCGTCTGTGTGACATGAGGGTCTCTGCGCTATGTGACAAGCACTCCAAATGTGAGTAACTCCACCCAAGGTCCTCTACGTAAGGATGTTTCACAACTAAACACAGGTCTAGTTTGAAAATAAAGGTATCGTTGACTCACGACCCGATTAAGTTATTGATGTCTGGACGTTTCAATAATGATGTGTAATCTTTTCTTGATTTTATGTTTCCATCTTTTCTCTTGCCCAGTGTTTGAAGAGCCAGAAGATCCAAGTAATCGTTCTTTCTTCTCTGAGATTATATCTTCAATCTCTGATGTTAAATTTAGCCACAATGGACGCTACATGATGACCAGGGACTATTTGTCTGTAAAGATTTGGGACTTGAACATGGAGAGCAGGCCAGTGGAGACCTATCAGGTGTGGATTTTATTTTTTACATTTCCTTGATTGCTTCTATGGAACTTGTATTTTGTGACTTGGTTAGTAGTTGTTTATAATAGCTTATTATCCATTCATGTGTGGGCCCTCCTTATTTTTTCGCTTCAGATGTTTAATATGTCAATGTTATCTTTATTAATTTATATTAAATTATTTATAGTTAGGTGATGGTTATCCGGCTTGGTTTATGAAAGTTACCCGGCATTGACGTCATTGTAGTTTGAAATCATGGCCACTGGGGGGGCACCTCAAACATGACCCCATTTTGTTACTTTTAGAAACTAGTTAGCTTCATCGTGTCAAACCTGCAGATTGTTATTAACTATATTTTGAATTTAAAAAGGAGCACACTCTGGATTAGTGATACTGTCTCTAAACGGCTCTTTCATTTTCCGTCCAGGTCCACGAGCACCTGAGGAGCAAGCTGTGCTCGCTGTATGAGAACGATTGCATCTTTGACAAGTTTGAATGTTGCTGGAACGGCAATGACAGGTGATAAAATGACACCCTTCTTTTCATTTGATTTTAACTAATGTAAGCCGTAGTTCAATTTTGATTAGTAATTTAAGGCATTTAGTAATACCGGTTTTGTTGAATCTGCTTTATATGAAAATGTTGTCCGACATGCAAATTGGACATTTTTGGCTGGATTGATACTGCAGATCATATTTACATCATGTTTAATGGTCTCGTCATCTTCTCTACATTCTGCCAGTGTGGTGATGACTGGCTCATACAACAATTTTTTCCGGATGTTTGACCGGGGCCAGAGGCGTGACGTAACTTTGGAGGCTTCCCGTGAAAACATCAAGCCCATGCAGGTTCTTAAACCCCGCAAAGTGTGTGTAGGCGGCAAGCGCAAGAAAGATGAGATCAGCGTAGACAGTTTGGACTTCAACAAGAAGATCCTTCACACTGCCTGGCATCCCCAGGACAACATTATCGCGGTGGCGACGACCAACAACCTCTACATATTCCAGGATAAAGTCAATTAACAACTCCAGGGTGAGCTTGTATGAGATCTGGTGTGGGTGACGTCGTGATGCACCACCTGCCGCCTCGCGGCCTCAGCCAGGGTGAGTCATGGTAACGCTGACAACCAGCATCCCCTGTTTGTCACTGCTGGGTGACCGGCCTTTGTTTCACATGGAGACAGGAAGCCTCTCTCTTGCCCATCATCAACCTGTCTGTGACAGTGATACCTGCCTTGTTGTGTCAGTGATGTGCCATTTTTTTTTTTTTTTGGTTAGGTTTTTTGGCAAGCCCACACATCGCTTCTGGGGCAATGTGGTTATAACTGATTAATATCCTAAATTACAATACAAATTTATTTTTTATAAACTTCCCCAATTGCTCTGTGGAAACTCTTATTAGTATGTCCCTCATTGTCCTGTGCCATAGTAGTGTTTAATTTTTTCTAAGAAAAAAGCCAGTTTGTCTTTTTTGTTGTTGTATGTGTGTATTTGCCCTTTTATGAAATAATCTGTCATACTGTAATAGTATTGTTTGCGTCTCCTCACATATCACCATCAACCCCATGCATACTCACTCATCACAAAGGTATGCTCACACACTTTCTCTTTTTGTGGACAGCACTGTCTCCATGGTGCAGAGGCAAATCTCTGTTCTTCAAGTCTGGTCACTGTTTCTGTAAGTCAGGTTTTGGATGGCCAATAATTCCAAATTAGTTTTGTTTTAATTTGCTCTGTGTTTTGTGTTCAACTTCATCTTTCTAGTGAGTCTGTTCAAACATCACAGTTTATATTAAAAAAGTAAACATGTCTCCAGATGTTTTCCGTCCTGTTTTTAATTGATTAACTTGGACCTTAAGATCCTTTCTTTTTCGGTAATCATAATTAAGTACAGTACTGTTGTCTTCCCATGGTGTGTGAAAGCTCTGGAGCATTGATACCGGTCTTGCGCCAAATAAAGTACTTGCATATATGTGTTTGTTCGGCAGAGGTTTAAAGGAGAAATAAACAAACCTTTATCTGAGCCATTAGGTTGCATCAGTTGTTTCTTGAAATGCAAAAACAACCGCTACTGTGCGTGTCGGCGCAATGACCTGCGAGGTAGTTGCATCATTTTGTCTCCACACTTTACAAACTCAGACCAGTTAGACTCTATCAATGTGCAACTACGGTACAATTTTAATCTATGACAGTGACAATAATAAAGGAACTACTTTTTTTTTTGCATTCTTGTGATTGTTTGGTTTGTATGAGGCACCTTGTGATTAGTCGCGTTGACTCTGCTCATGCTTGCACGTTACAAGTACGCATTCGCTATCAACAGCATGATCATCTGCAGTTATGTAACAGTGCAAATGAACCTTTACTGCAGGGACGGCCACGCATTTACTAGCAAGGTCCGGATACAGCAAAATTAAAAAGAGGTGGGGGATCCACTTTCATAGATTTAGTGCACTATGAATATACTAAATCCAATTCATTGTATGCATAGGATGTAGATGATCAGTATCAACATTTCAGCCATTTGTCTTTACATTGTGACTTGTTGCTCTATTCCTGCTGTTTTGTTTGATTAATTTTATTTCTTCAATGTACCGTGGAGCAGTAAAAGATTGCAAATGGGCCCCGAGCCAACACTTTGGAACCCCCCGTGCTAACCATTTGAAGAAAATCGTAATTGTGTGTTAGTGGCACTGATGTGCTCCGAAACGGCCCCGGGCCGCACTTTGAACACCCGTGTGTTTGTGAAACGATCCTTTGTGGTGTGTACGTGAGGACGAGCACATAGTCCAGCAGTTCTAATCTAATTTGACCGGTGAAACTGTTATTCATTCAGACACAGATGATGATTATTTTTTACAACTGTATTAAAAAAAAAAACATAAATCTATTTATATAACCCCTCCCTGTCCGCCATGTCTTTGCGCTACGTCATCAACCAGTTCCGGGAGGATCCGTGGCGCCCCGCAGCTGCTGCCGCCTCAACAGCTAGCGAGCTAACGGCACAGAGCCCCCGTGTTATGAAAGCGGCGGGCGGCGAGGCTACAGAGCTGCGCGTGAGCGTTGATCCGAATGTATGAAGACGTTTAGCACGGGCGAGCCTTCTGTATGCAAACCATGTCCGACGCTAGCGACGCCGCCGCCGCACGCAACAACGGAGACTCCGGGCTCAACGGTAGGTAGTCGGCTGCGTTTTGACTCGTTTGCCGGTGCGGCGTGACTGTGTCCCTACGCGAAATGCGCAGTGTTTCATATTATAAGACTAGTTTGGTGGTGGTGGTGGGTTTTTTTCGCCGCGGAGCCACATTTTCAAAGGGGTGGAGTCAACGGCGACATGTTCGGTTTGTTTATTGACAGCGTGTTGGCCAATGGCGGTTTACGCCCCCTTGACTGACAGCCTCGTGGACGAATCAGCGAGTGACGCTGTGCTACGGAGGCGGGTTGAGGTAATGTCAACAAGACGCCAGGAATTGTATGTCAAACGTGGGCTTTAAGGGTTTACAACATTTCGACGAAGATTCAGCGTACAGCGTGGCCATTTCTTCAAACCGTTTAGTTTTTGCTTTTTGAGTACTGTAGGTTTTATGTTTTCACGAGACTTTACATACTAATATGCACTCTGGTTGGACTTTACGACGGGGCTTTATGTTAGCCACGTACGCTATATGGCTCCAACAAAAGTCGATACAAGGCTAGCATCTCATGCTAATTTTATTTGAACACTAACTATTCTTAGCGCGAGTCTGCGATGTTGGCCATTTGTTAAAAAATATTTATCAACACATTTGTGAACAATTGTCACTATAAAAGACATCCAGGCAACACCATGCAATGATTCCCTTTTACTGCATTTGGGTTGCTTAGCAACAGTCAAATGAGGTTGAAAGTGCCAAATAGGTAAACAAAAGCAAAAACCACTGTTGGCCACTGATAAAAAAAATCTTTGGACTTTCTGCCCCTAATCCGTCAGAGGACTAGTATGGAACATATTGACAGGGGGATCAATCCACCCATCACTTCTGTTTGCCACCACAGCATGAACCTCATGGTGTGTGCGTCCGGGCGAGCCAAGACAAAGAGTGCTCTTTAGTGTTACTTTGAATGTGCAGTCAATCTCTGCTGTCTGCAAAGGCAGCAGGCCTGTGCGATTTGTTCCTGCGTCCCTGCGGAGAGCCACGACCCTGCGTGCTATTTTCAGCCACGGTGGCAGACGGTTCGGACGGCGAGTGGCATCAGGTTGAAATGAATAAACGGGCAAAGCTTAGTCCAAAAAGTGTCCAAGAAAGTGTTGCCGTGGTCCAAATCAGCAGCTCACTCGGGCCATGTCGGTGTGTTCTGTTTCTGTTAAAGATGAAATACAATTGATGCGATTCTCAGTCGTTTTTTTTAATGGGAAGGTCATTTAAATAATTGATGCTGTTTTTTTAATGTCTTTATTAACTGACCTCATTTTGCAATTTCGCTCATAACTGTCTTGATAAACTGTAAATGAGCGGCACGGGGACATGTAAAAAAAAAAAAACCCTGCAATTGGAGTCACACTAGCACGTGATCTAACGTCTAAATGACAGCGAAGAACACGCCAAGCCTTCCTCCTCGCAAGATGGCTCTCCTGCTCAGGATTAACTGACTTGTCTTTTAACTTCTCTTTAGTACGTCTGTGAATGTACAGTCGAGTGAGCGCGCGTGCCTGGTTTTTTTGACCTAATGGATTGTTTTCAGGATTTCTACTGTGTTTATGTTGATGAAGAAAGTAGTCTTTCTACTGTCCTTCCACAACTTGAGACCTATTGGATCGGGCCAGCACACATCTGCGCAGGCATCATGTCCCTCAGGTTAACAGCTACATAGGCCGGCAGCGTGGACATGCGCGTTATCTGAGACGTCAAGTTATATTTGGACTTTCCTGGAGACCTCACACCAGATCATAAAGAGTCTTATCTAACCCAAGGGGGCTTCACGTAAGATCCTCTATCCTTTCCCCTAGCCGTACTCCATCCTCAACATCGGTCAAAAAAAGATCACTTTATGCCCGTTGTCTTTTAATCCACTCGACAGCTGATAACAGGCCTGGAGCCTAGAAAGTTCGCAAGTGTCTGTGCCATGGCAACGTGGTTCCGGACCACAGAGCAGAGACAATGCGCCACCGACAGCGGCTTTGCTCGTAGTCTGCTCTGTAATCCACAGGATGAGAGCGACTGCTGAGTCTGGGCCATCTAACGGGAGCGAGAGATGACATATTGGCTCAGTGGGGGGTAATTGGACTTTTGCCTGTGCAATTGAGAACCTGAACGTACTGTTTATGTTCTGTTAAGGCCTCTGTGGGAGGCACGTGGCCTCCAGTGACGCAATGATATTAGAGACTGTTTTTTTTTTTGTCATTCTTGGAATTCACGCCCTCTTCTCTATATTTGTGACGCTGCTCTAATGTGCGGTCAGTGGCCTCCCATGCAGAGGGGGAGCGTCATGTATCACATCCAAGGTCCACCAGAACCAAGGCATTTGCTGCTTTGTCATCACACAGCAGGAAATTGTGCTTTGCTCAGCAGTCTTGGATTTACACTTTCAGACTGTCTGGCGTCACAGTCCCTTTTTTATTTTTGGTCTCTACGTGAGCATGCTTAGATTTGGACAGTATTTTCGGGACCCTGCTAGATTGTGTGTGAATTCCTTGTTTTGCCAAGAATAATAAGTCTTGTCCATGTTTACATATGCTTACATAAGATGATTTTAACCTTATTAGGCAATCCGCAAAATGGCATCATTTTAAGGTTCTAGTAAATAAGGTCTTATTAATATTCCCATGTCATCCTTTCTGCATGTATCAAGCGTGTATTTACCCCATTTCAGTATTTTGACAAATAGAGAACTCTAATTTTATTGCATAACTATTTGTGTATTGATAATGTATGTGCAGTATTATATAACAAAAATGTGAACACCCCTGACAACTATTTCAATCTAATTGAAATAACTGGACTCCTTTTCCTCTCGTCTATGATGACATCACCAAGCTGGCCGCCTGCCGATGCCCCACTGGTGCTCAATTGGGTTCAGGTCAGGGGGCATACTTTGCCACTCCTTTACCTTCACATGTCCTCTTGGGGATGTTTTGGGGGTGGTTGCCATGTTTGAAAACTGCCACATGGCCCAGTTTCCAAAGGGATGGGAGCGTAATTTGAGTGTCGAGTGTTTCCCTCAAACCACAGCTCCTCAGTGGCGCCAGCACTCATGCAGCCTCAGAGTATGATGCTACCACTGCTATTGTTGACTCTGGTAGTGGTATGCAGGTAGTCTGTAAATTTGGGACTTGCTTGCGAAGTGGTTAGTGGAAGAACACATTGTGTGGCTAAAAAAAAGCCATACTACTCTCAACTCTGTGCTGCCACAACAATAATTAACAACAAATAATGTATTGATTAGGGATATCCTGATCCCATCCGCTGTTTTTGGATGAGATTAATAATAATATAATAGTAATGAGTCTCTCACCCTGATGAAGGAGAAAATTCCACACCACGAACGTGTTCCGTGGTGAAGTTAGACGCCGCTTCCCTTTATAACGTACACACTGACCAGCATCTTGGAACAAAACAATATACCGTATTGATACCATATTTTGCACGGCCATTTTTCTTACAGTTTTATCTTTTTTTGGATGGAGTTTAATTTTCATTAGGGAGCTGACTCACGGAGGTTTGTTACAAAAGCCAAACAATAGTGTTGGTCATGCTATGTAAAAAAAAAAAAAAAAATTGTGTTTACACACAATTAGCTTTTTGACAGTTGTGTTATTACACGTATAGTACAAGTGAACACAATATAGTAGCATCAGTGGTTGCGCGAAAACAGAATATGCAAGGAGCGTGTTGTGGAGGCACTAGCAGCTTATCGGTGTTTCTCCCCACAGGGTCCTGGGTGGAGTTGGAGATGAACAGAGGCACCACAGGGTCAGCCCAGTCATCGTCCACAGTTAGCCCTCCTGCTGGCCTGCTACCCCTTCCCCAGGTGGAAGAAGAGGAAGCCATGGTGGGGGCGCTAGAGCACGTGCCATCCTCGTCCTCCATCCACAATGGTGACATGGAGAGGATCCTGTTGGACGCCCAGCACGAGTCAAGCCGCAGCAACTCCTCCTGTGATAGGTGGGCTTTGCAATAGTTGACTCAGCTTTAGTATGTTTGTCTCATGTTGCTGTTGCTTCCATTTCTGTTCAATGTTGAATACACAACAAGTTAAAAGCCCAATTGTTTTTTTTTTAGTTCACCATTGGCTGGTTCATTTGATGTGTTTAGCCCCTCAGCAGTGGGATGACTTGTCTAAAGAATTCAGGTCACCCCAGTAACTCCTGTGGCTTTTTAGCTGTTTTTTTCCAAGCCGCCTGATTGTGGGATCATGGTGTGTGTGTGTGTGCGTGTGTGTGTGTGTGTGTGTGTGTGCGTGCGTGTGTGTGTGGGTGTGTGTGTGTGTGTGTGTGTGTGTGTGAGACTGCTGTGTGCACTTTTGCCCTGCTCTATGATGGCTTGCGGTTTTAAATTTGCCAAAACACATGAAAGATAGATTGGGCAGCAACAGCCACCTTGCAGCAAACTCCACGCAGCCTGAAGAATAAAATAGTTATTGACGAACCTGAAGGTCCTCATGCCTGATCCTCAGTTGCTATGGCTACCTGCGGTTGAATGCCTCGTGCATAGTTTACACTGTGCAGTGTGTTTCACGTACCCGACCACCTGCCCGCCTTGGCCAGCAACTGTAGCACTAAAGTATTTCACTTTTGCCTCGGCTACTTTTGCCTTATGCAGTGATATGTTCTCCTCAAAAAGTAAGTCAAATATGTTTTTGTCTAAATCAAGGGGATTCAATTGTTAGCGGAAACCTTTTACAGTCGCGTACCCCTTCGGACATTTGAACTGAAGCCATGTACCCCCTACTCCTGCACACTTAAATACATTCAAAACTACTTTGAAGAAGTTTCACATGAGCACAGATAAATAGACAAGTAATCATCCAACATATCTTTTATTCCAGGGGGAAATCATAGGACCCTATTAGTCTAATGTTGGAATCCTTCCGTTTTGAATGGCTTGAATTGGAGCTTCACAATGACGATGGTGTAAACCTGCATATTAATCTATCACCCAATTGAAGGGGAAAGTTTAACAATCACGATAAAGCAATATCCACAATACAAAAATACATACAACCAACGATATTCCTAATTATCGGGGGAATCCCCTCGCAGAGTGACAGGTTTTCCTCGCTGTGCCATGCAGGGATTGGAATACCAATATAAATGAAATCTTCAAGATGAAACACTCCTAATGGACAAAATAATCATCCAACGTACTTATATGTCTATATGATGCACCCACAGCAACTTTACGCTCCATTCTCCTCAGTGCAGTGTAGCGCAGTGAGGCTTTCAGGTGCACTCGCAATTGTGAGTGTTTGGCGCTAATTGTCTGTCATTTCTATCCGCGTACCCCTATGGCCTTTGGCGTACCCCACTTTGGGAACCTCGGCTTTATATCAGGGGTGCCAAACTCAGCTGCACATGGGGGCTGAAAGTCAAAGAACACGTCAGGTCGCAGGCTGAACACAATGAAACTTAATGTGTCATTAACAGGAATAAAGCCAAACAGGAAATAATCCGGAATAAAGTCAGTGAAACTTAAATTACAATATTTCCCACAAGTCCTCTTTTTTCACCGCACATTGCTGGTGCTCCGTCTGGTGTCGTTCCAAGGGCAGTATCATGGTGGTTAGACTTTGACATACATTTTCAAACATGTTTTTACCTTTGCATCGATTTCATGTTCGGTGTTTTCTCTCCAACGCGCTAACTGGATCCCGCTCCAGGAATGAAGGTGGCCAGCTGTGCGGTGTCCATGTACTGTCAACCACAGCAAGAGAGTAGGCGAGAAAGTGGTGGCTTCTTTCAATCAGCTGGGTTGTTAAATCAGCGGCCAGCTCACAAATGCGCTCAGTAATTCTATTTCTACTCAGGCGTACGTTGGCCAACATCTGCTTTTTGTCTGGACACAAGACATCAAACACCTGCATCATACAGCTCTTCAGAAACTCCCCCTCGGTAAATGGATGAGCTGATTTGGTTATCTCCTCCGCCACAATAAAAGTAGCTTTTATTACAGCTTCACGTTGAGATTTCGCTCAAATAAGTATTTGACCCCCCATCCTTCAGCAAGCTCTCTAGCTCCCAGGTGGATCTCATACAGGTAATGAGCTGACATCGGCAGCCCCCTCAGCTCGTTACCTGTATAAAAGAGACCTGTCCACAGAAGCAATCAATCAATCTGGATGCCATACTCTGCACCATGGCCAAGACCAAGCTCTTTGGTCTTGGCCACGCATCCAAGAGACTGGACCGAGGCAGAGTATACCTTGTGGACTGTATACTCTGCTTCACCAGCACATGTCATGGTATTGCCATCTTTACTGTAAGTTACTTTGCCTCCTATAATGCCGATCTGAAAGGGCTTTGATCAGATTCAAGTCCAGTAAAGGTGATCCAGCTTTTACTATGTAGAAAGTTCTTGCTACCATTTTACCTTGTTCAGGAATGACAGGTTTGTGACCCCTGGCATATAAGTGACCAATCTGACTGTAGGTACTCAAGTGTGCAGTTGTCAAAGTACTTCTCATACTGTATTGTGAGGTAGTCCGACCTGACCAGATTACAAATGTTGTTTTTGTATTTAGTAAGCTAAATACAAAAACAAAACAACAACAAAAATATATATCATATAGCCAGCAACAGAGTGCAGACAGGAATTTTGTTTGCATGACAAAAATCACATTGCCTCCTCTCTTTATTAATACATTGCTGATTGTATTAGTGATTAAATTTTTGGGGGCCCCTGGCAGTCAGGGGACCGTGGAGTTCTCCTTTCTTTCCCCCCTTTATGGCATTGCTCGCACCTCCATCAGTCAGTTTTAGTGTGGAAAAAAAATATTAGTATACCATTGCTACTGGCGGCCTTTTGGACTGGAATGCATCTCAGGAAAAAAATTAACTACACCATTGAGGTGCTGCGATAAATGTTTATTTATGATAAATGTCTATTTTTGACATTAAGTGTAAAAGTGTAATTAGATTAGATTCAGCTCCATAACCCTCCTCGTCTCTCTTCCGTTCACACACAACACAGTTTTAAGCTCTGAGTATGCCTCCCACACGTCATTATTGAAAGCACAAGAAGTATAAAATATGTGGGTACTCACTACTAATGAATGATGATATAAGATCATCAGTGATTGTTGAAGCTAGTGCTTCCGTAGCCAAACAAACAGCAACCGTGCACCCCATAGCACTTGAATGCACCATTCAAGGACTGCCGAACAAATTGTGAACTTTGAACGCTTGATGAAAGAAGATGATCAGTGAAGCCTAAATACATAAACATGTAGAAATTGTGGGCTTTCTAAAAGTGGTACTTATCTGCTGTACATTTTACCCGTATTACCACTTATTTATACATTATTACAGAGTTATGGCAAGTGAGTTTTTTACTGTGGAAATAACCGCCTATATTTGGCATTTAATAAAAATGTTTTTGACCCAAAATCCACAAATTTGCACAGTCATGAATGTTGAATGTATGAGGATCCACTCTATATGCTTTTTTTGTATCTTATCGCCAGGGACAGCATGTGTGTTGTTTTAACAATAAGATGTACTTGAACTCGGAGGTGGCTTTATTTCATTATTTAAATCCGTTATGATGACTTTTTCTTGGACAGGCAAGGCACATACAGAGTAGAGAGTATTAAAAATGGACAGACAACTTGCTGAGCGTACATGTTCGTTGTGCATGTAACTAGATACACTCCGTTAGCGCTTCATGTGACGTCTGTTTACTGTCTTAGATGGAGGTATGCATTGACAAAAAGTAAACTTATTTAATCATTTGGTAATTGCTCTGTTTCTGATGTATTGTATATGTATATACGTATATGTATTTCTATGTATACTTGTATTTAAGCAGCCAACTCCTATTAAATTCTAATATCCAGCATGATTGTCGTTCTACACTAGTCTAACCCCTAACCAGAATATTTGTTGTTTTGACCCGCTAAGTCCTCCCCGGCCTCACACTCCCCAGGATGAAGGGCAGATCATCTTCGACGTGGACGTGACTGGCACCAGAGACAGTCAAGTAAGAATTTAAAAGAGAAGGTTCTTTATTGACGTTGCTAAGGCAAGCTCAACCCCTGAACTGAGGTCTGCATGGGATTAGTAACTACTGCCCACCTTATTTTCATCATAGAGGGCCCTTAGTGCATTTTGACGCAGCAGTTGAGGTTATTCACTTGAATACACAAATGTCTCACGTCAATTCTTGATAAGAAAAGTAACAAGCAGCTGTACTTCTGCAAACATGTGCTGGTACCACTTAGCGAACGTATACCAGGCTGAGTTTGTTGGGTGACATGCAGTGTTTATGTCTTTAGACAGAAGAGGAAGTCCCGGACAAGGAGAGGGACATGGACATCCTGATGAAGGACCCAGATTGGGTTGCTGACTGGTCTAGTCGACCGGAAAACATTCCTCCTAAGTAAGTCTCCACTGTGTAAACATCTAACTCTCTCACTCGGTGATTCCGGCTGAAGTTGGTGTGACACACAGAGTATATAAAACCAGCAGTCTGACATTAAATACAAGACTTTTAGACTTGTTTATTATTATTTTCTGCTACATTTAGATGCAAGGATTGCATTTTAGCTAAAGTACCATCGCATCAAATAAACTTTTCCTCAATGTTGTTGTTATTATGATGATTATTATGGTAAATGGTCTCTCACTTGTGTCGCAAGTTATTATTGTTGTTATTGTTCACAAGTACACTACCAGTCAACAGTTTTGGAACACCCCGATTTTTCCAGTTATTCATTGAAATTCAAGTCTCTTCAAGACCAATGAATAGCTTGAAATGGTACAGAGGTAAGTGATGAAGTGCCGGAGACTAATAAAAGGCAGTGTTACCCAAAACTGAAAATTAATGTATATTTCAGAATTATAGACAACGGGTCTTTCAAGGACCACAAACAATTTAAAGCTGTTTTGCATAAATGGAGGTGGATGAAGCCTCGGCAGTCGGAGCACTAATACCTACAGGCGTTCCAAGTTCTGGAGTACTTACTACCTCCTCTGTCTGCGTAATAACATTATTTGCAACACACCTGGTACTACACCCTTGTGAACATCAGTTGAACACTGTTGAACTGGAGAAAGTAATTTGTTGCCACGTAAATGGCAAGAAAAGGGCAATTAACAATGGAAGAGACACAGACCATCTTAACACTAATGCAGGTTTGTCGCCCAGAAATCGGAATGTTCTAAAACTTTTGCAGTCTTGAGCCATCTCGCGGATATGTTTATTAGTATGTCAAATTTGTATAGCACCTTTTGCAATATACAGGAAGGTGTCACAAAGTGCTGCACCGTTTAAAACCACAATAATCGTAGTCTGAGTTGTATACAGAAAACAAGTTCACTTGGCACCGTGTTCTATACTTCACAGTTGATAGGGAGGGTGCAAGACAATTCCCGAGTCGTCTTTGCATGTTGTTTATATACGGACTCTCCTCACCCCGCAGGGAGTTTCATTTCTGTCACCCTCGACGCTCCGTGACGCTCAGCATGAGGAAAACGGGCGCCATGAAAAAAGGAGGCTTCTTCTCTGCCGAGTTCCTCAAAGTCTTCATCCCATCGCTGCTGATTTCACACATCCTCGCCCTGGGACTCGGGTAAGAAACGACTATCTCTGGTTCACTATTAAAGAACGTTCATGTAGATTCATCACCTGCAGCAGGGATTCTCAACTGGTGGGTCTTGACCCAAATGTGGGCTGCAGAGCTGTGTTTAGTGGGTTGCCTGTACTGCCAAAATAATAAAGAAAGGTGTAATGGCCAGATGTCTCTGAATGCACCTTGTGTCGCTTGCTACTCCACCACAAGGTACTTTTTGATTTTGTGGATAAAATGTATTGTTACTGAGCAGGAAGAAGATGGAATGTAATACGTTGGAAACTTGCCCTTTAAATAAAGCGGATTTATTTACTCGTAATGGTTTAACTTATTTTAATATCGGTGGCGGCTGCTGGTCATTTTTTCCAGCCTACATCATAAATGTGTTTATTTATTTATATGCAAATCCTACCCTGCGTTCCTTTTCAGTGATCTTTGACGCTACCGTACCAACTAGGCATCTTTTCCACTGCTCGGCGAGAAAAGAACCCGCAGAGTGACAGAGGAGAGTCACTAGTCTTTTTTTAACAAAGACAAAGTTGCTGGGGATCGGTAAAGTCTCCGGATCAGTTGAGAACAACAGAATTAAAAACTTCAAAAATGCTTGGGGTTGTGGTTTATACTTGAAAACCGCTGATTTGCTCATTTCCCTGTCAAACAAAAGGGGATCAGACAGGTCATCCAATCATCATGCAGAAGCTGAGCGTCCAGGCCAGCCCACTGACCCGTAAAAGAACCCTGAAGGTCCGATGGGTGGGACAGTCATAATAAATAGTAGTACATAAATAAACAGAAGAGAACATCGCTGGGTTGTGGTTGAGTACAGTTCGGATGAAAATTTAGGAAGTTTTAGTTCAAAAAGTGGCACAATTTGTGTTGCCACTTGTCACTGATGGACGATCGCGGATCCCGCAACCAAACCAGTTAAAAATCGCTGATCTATAGTACATTGGGGTGTCCAAACTTTTTCCACCGAGGGCCGCATACCCAAAATGAAAAAATGCAAGGGCAACTCTGATATCTTGTAAACCAAAACATGGGCAAATTCTAAGAAGTTTAGCATATTTCTAGAAAAAGTGCATCTCAGCATTGCGATATATGGGGAAAGTGTAGTATGCAAAGGACTTTTGTTTGGTCTTTGCTAATTTTTTTTCCATTTTTGCTCTTGTGTTTTTAAGCAAAGTACATTTTCCTCATAATATCACCATATTATGATGAATTTACCATTATTCTCATAAAAATTCTGTCTACTTGTCAGATTACAACATTTTTCTGTTTTCTTGTTTTTGGACACCACCGATCTACATGCTTTTCGGTGTGGGATTGTAAACAAAACTACATTTACAGGTTTTTGAAATCGCTTTCTTCCCTCAAGTTGATTAAAACCAGTAAGGGGTACTGCTCATCCACATATCCAGCGTTTGTAAGCCTTCCATTATTTGTTAAACATCTGCTTTCTCATCCAAAGCTCCCAACGGGAGCACCTTGAGATGGAGTAGTCTCCACTCCTCGCGTAGAGGATGTCACTCAGGTTATGGAATGTCAGGTGCAAATATCTGCGTTCACTGTTGTGTCATTGCCAGAGCTGGGAGACTCGAGCCACATGACTTGACTCGAGTCGCAATTTTTAGGACTTGTAACTTGCTTGACAAATGTTCCAAAAAGACCTGACTTGACTTTGACTTGATGTTCTTGTCTTTAGACTTAATTCAGACTTGAGGTAATTGATTTGAAATGACTTGTTTTTGGTTTAACGTTTTGGTGTATTATTCAAATATCCAAAATACACCCGTACGACTATTCTATTAGGTTGGCGTTCGGCTGCTTTATTTTACGCATGTGCTCACTTTGGCACAGTCTGACAGAACACAACATGTATAAGCCGGAAGGAAAAGAAGACACGGGAAGATTTTGTGAATGTTAGTTTATATACCTCGTTACCAAACAGTGCCTGTAACACGGCAATAAAACGGATCAAAAATAACAGTAAAGTCGTTGTTTTTATTCACCTTCTTCTTGTGGAAGAGCCTCAGTTACCGCTGAAGTTGTGTTGTTCTCTTCACGTAGCAGTCCAGCCTTTTCAAATCAGTTGGGGAAAAAAAGTCGTAATTTAACCTTTGACCGAGGTCAAGGGTCACACTAGTCCCTTAACTGCTCTCTAGTTTCCCTCGGACACGTATGACACATAAAATGACCACTTTAAACTCATACATTTACAACTTAACGGTTTACGAAATCTTAAATTATCAGGACAACTAATTGTATAATTTATTATTTCATGTATTTATTTATTTATTTTAACTTAGCTCTGTTAGGCCTACAAGTTGTTTGTTGTCAAATATGTAATAAAGTCTGAAAGTTTATAACTCTTTTTTTAAACTTTGAATTTGTAAGACTGGCCTAATTA
Organism: Oostethus manadensis; assembly: GCA_024372805.1. Taxonomy (NCBI): domain Eukaryota; kingdom Metazoa; phylum Chordata; class Actinopteri; order Syngnathiformes; family Syngnathidae; genus Oostethus; species Oostethus manadensis. Next base: position 1,104,530 of record QODF01000147.1, read on the forward strand.
AAACGTGCATGACTTGACACAACTTGCAGACAAAGAGCAGTGACTCGAATTGACTTGCTCGGTTCTCATAAAGTTTGACTCGGACTTGCTTGTAACTTGAAGGTAAAGACTCGGGGCCTACTTGTGACTTGCACATGAGTGACTTACTCCCACCCCTGGTTGTTGCACATTACCGTCACTGTGATTTGTGTCTCACCAGAGTGTACATCGGCAAGAGGTTGACCACGCCCCCCGCCAGCTCCTTCTGAAGTTGAACCTGAAGAAAAGTGCCTGAGAAGCAGCCTGAAGCCAGAGAAAGTGTTGCTGTCATAAGGAGAAAGTTTCTCCTCCCTCTATCCTGCTTGCCTCTGCTTCCTCCTCCTCCTTACTGAGATATGACATGTTCTCGGTAACGCATCGGCCTCCCTATCCTCACCCTCCTCCTCTTTTTCGTGACTGGCTTTTCTGACAGTAGATAGCTCCGTGTGCCCCTCCGCTTCTGTCACTCATTTGTTAAAGCTTGTCAACGCGTGCATAAGTCCCTTTTTCTTTCTCCCCTTAGGTTAGTTTTTGGAAGTGAGGGTCACAGCATTGAAACCAAACCGGTCTGTCGGTCTGTCCGCTTTTAACCCCCATATTGTGACGGCCAAGAGCTTAAAAAGTGACAATGCCTTTGTGTAAGTGGCCCTTTTGCTTATTCCTTGCTGGTATTTTCTGCTTATTTCAATGTCTTGTACTGCAGGAACTATCACATCTACCAGAGCGGCCATCATTTACCGCAAGGAATCACTCTTTGTCACCCTGTGACAGCAAAACAAAACAAAGATGTGATGGAGTGTTTTGCCGAAAGCCGCGGTGTTGGCGAACGCCGTGCAAGCCCTTGCGTGCCCACCGGCAGTATTTCACGGTCGGGTCTTGGGTGACAGTGTTGTGGGGGGGGGGGTCCAGAAATGTTCAGACCGCATGTGAATGTTCTTTTGGTACAACTTGACCCTCTTTGTTTTGTTTGCGACATGTTGGAGAGGTAAGCCCACTTTTTGTTTCCTTTTGTGGCGCTTTTAAGTTATGTTAAATACCAAACTATTTGGAGAAAAGCTGACATCAGAACTTTGTTTTTGAATTATGAATATTTACTTTAAGTTTCCCAGCTTTTATTTTACGCGAGAAAAACCACACAGCACACCACAGAATGTGCCATAACCTCTTCTGGTTTGTTTTGTAGCTTCTGCCATCCAGCGGAAGAGCATTTCATTTGTCTGCCTCTCACTTGAGGCTGATAATAATCGGATCACTTCAGCGTAATTGGATCCCTTCCAGCGCGGCACACTAATGTGCTGCATCGCAGCGTTCGGGAATAATAACAGTGGAAGTGGAAAAACATTTTCTTTGATCAAATGGCGCTATTTTTTTGTAGGTGTCTACGCCACAATGTTGCGTTGGCATTTCGGCTAAATTAGCAGGACTACTTGAGTTTAGACAGAAATTTCCTGGCGCTCCTCAATTTTGTGCATCTAATGGCGGTATTGCTATCGAGCACTTGACCTGCTATTCTCTACCAAAACACTAGGGGAAGTGTGAGCGTAAAAATCCGCAACTTTGTTTGACCAGCTGTTTAGCTTCCTACAGATCGCAACTCATCTTTTCACTTTTGCTGCTCCTCAGTTTTGGTGGACTCGGTGCCGCTTTTGCAGGGCAGGAAGAACTTCCATTGCATACTAAAAAAAAGGCAACCAATCACAGCTCTGTGGCCTGCATGTGCGATGGCAGCCACAGAGCGGACATGTTCAGCAGTATAGCACACCGAAGCAAAGCATGGACTGGTCTAGACTTGGGTCTGTCGGGCTTTCCTTGTACGGTCTTCCAGCACAACCGAGCCCATCCGCAGGGCGTGAAAGAATACGTTTTGTTGAGCTAAATAAATAGTTCCATGCCTGAGAACTGAAAACACCCAGCAGGGGTTTGGTCAGGTGGACGAACAGGGCAGAGAGCCGACAATCGTACGCCACTTTGAGCAGTCATGTAAAATGCCAAAACTCTCATGTATGGAAATGTAGATAAAAATGTAAAGTACTCGTGGAAGCAATGACCCGGCAGGTCAGTTCTTACCATTTGTACAAAACCAAAAGGAAAAAAAAAATCAACTATCGGAGCGGAGATTTTTCGCCATTTCGCCCCAAATGTGACTACTCTACACCTCTTCTGAGACATTTGTGCTCCTGTTTAAAATGTGAAACCTGGTTTTGTTTTGACTTTGCCTCCTGCTGTGTAAGGCTGAAGTCACGTTGTTCCCAAAAGCCTTTTTTTTAATTATTGACTGGTCCTAACAGTACTTATTGTCATGCATTTGCTTGACTTTGTTTTTCCTATTGCATTCAACAAATAATTAACCTTCTTGTCATTAAAGATAACCTGAATGAATACTTCGTGTATTTGACTATATGGTTACTGAAGTGGACATTTCAAGATGTCTATGCACTACTCTCTAAGGACCACTCCTAAAACTTGTGTCGTGTGGTCTACATACAACCACACAACTGTGGTTTTGGATGCATGCCTGCTCCAGCACAAACTGTGGGGAGTTTCTGTGAGTTCGGTCGTTGCACCAGGCAAATGGTGCAGGGGCTGGTGTGAGCTCCCAAGTAGCCACTAAAATACATTTGTCGTAGGAGCTAATAGGGGGGAGCACTGCTCTCCAGCGGTGGCTATTCTGCAGTGCAGCCAAGTTCTCCTCACAAACCTGCATATGTTGCCAAGTCATGCTCTCACTCCTAAAGCCTCTTATTTGGAACTTTAATTCATTTATTATTTCTACAGCGCTGTCTTTCATCCGCACGCGTGCTTTAGCAGCGTCCTTTTATCAAACAGACCACAGTAAATACGGATGAGTAACTGCAGTTGCACTCAAAAGCGGTCTCCCTTCATGATTATTAAAAAGGATTTGCATGCAATGAGTTGCATGCAGTGTGGCAGTATTACGGTGCATTTTTAATGAGAAACAGTTATTGACTGATTCTGGTTCTGCACACTTTCTGGCTCCTCCTCCGTCCTCAGCACACCTGTTCTTGACCAATCCAGACTGAGTGAGGCTCATAGCGCCACCCACTGCAGCTGATGGCGTTGCCATGGGTTACCAAGGGTGGTGGCTTGTCATGTCTGCATTGGTGAGCACCTTCTTTCTCTTAGTCCACATGCTGCACCTCATTTTTCCTAGTATTGTACTGTGTTTACATTGTAGGCAACATTTTGTCCAATTTCCTTGCAGGTTGAGTGTTGCTATTCGTTATTTTGTGGGTAAGATTCTCACATGCATCTTGTTTAAATCGGGGGTCTCCACCAGTGCAGCCATTTGCGGCCCCCTGCTGTTTTTTTTTTAAATTGGCTCATCCACGTTCTAAAAATATATAACAAGAAAGCTAAAACAGCAAAAGCAGACATGGAAGATTCCTCTAGATAATTTTATGAGAATAAATTCAAACTAGGCCGCACGGTGGTGGAGTGGGTAGCATGTTGGCCTCACAGTCAGGAGGTTCAGGGTTCAAATCTCCGTTGGGCATCTCTGTGCGAAGTTTGCATGTTCTCCTGTTCGTATCGATATGAATGTGAGTGTGACTGGTTGTTTGTCTTGCGATTGACTGGCGACCAGTCCAGGGTGTACCCTGCCCCTTGCCCAATGCCAGCTGGGATAGGCTCCAGCATACCCGCGACCCTAATGAGGACAAGCGGCATAGAAAATGAATGAATGACTGAATGAAATTCAAAATCGAATGAGAAAAAAGTCTTAGTAGAGAAGTTGTAATTTTAAGAGACAACGTAATATGTGAAAAAATACATTCATTTTAGTAGCATAATGGTAACACACTAAAAAAAAGAGCTTATTTTTGTAAGTAGTAATTTGAGTGTTTTAAAAAAGTGTTTTGGGGAAATTAGGTTGCAGAAAAGGCTATAATGTTACCAAAGTAAAAATATTATGGGAATAAACTCATAAATAGGAGTAGAACATTTAAATACAAGATTTAAATACAATTAAATTTAAAAAAAAAAGTCTTATGGGGAAGAAAATTGCATTTTGGTAGCACTGAGTAGAAATATTAAAGAAAAATAGGTTTTTTTGAAAGTTACAATATTACGAGAAGCAGCAAAAAGTTTGGGTTTTTTTGTTTGTAATTTAACACAAATAAAAGTTAGAAATTTTGTTTCAGAAAAAAGTTAGAATATTTGGAAAATAAAAAAATGCAACAGCAAAACTGAAGAAAAACATTTTTCTTGAAATATACTGTATCTATCTCCCTGGCGTATTGTATCTACATGTGTAGATATCACACTACACACACTTATACCACAGTGGCCTTTGCATCCTTTGTTTTTTCACTATGTAGTGTAAAAAGTGTCTACACACTTGGTATAAAAGACACAACAGGATGAGAGTAGGAGAGGATGCTCCCCGTCAAATGCTGGTGTTGAAGCAGCAGCAGCAGCGGCCAGCCGCCATATTTGGGCACACCCACTTTCTCCAGTAAAGGAAGCCGCTGAGTGAGCACGCCTGTTTCCTCTGGATGACAAACTTTTAAGTGCAAATTGTCAACAGGACTGAACAAATATCATGTAAAAAGCGGCATGTTTACACGAGGAACATATGTCATGGCCAACTGTTGCTGCCAACTTTCCTCACTAATTAGCCAACACCCCCCCTCTGTCACTATTATCTCTGCACTTTCCACCAGTATTTCCAGTGCTGACCTTCAAACACCGTGGGCCTTTCCCCTTGTCGACTGACCACCCACACGCACCCAAAAAGCTATGCACCTATCCCTTGGAGAGCAAGCACAATGGTAACAGCACCATTCGTGGCTGCCACGTTGCTATGGAAACTGTGCTGACATGCTAGAATGTACTCCACAGTCACCACTGCAGTGGAGGGTTTGTCCGGATGTTGTCAGAGGGAAGTGGCCACGGACGCTTAGAGTCTCATACAGCAGATTACAACAGAGAGACTGGAACACAATATTTAAAAAATGTCAGGCTGACAGAAGGTGCTTCTTCAATCTACCTAATCCACAGCGCTCGCCTTCTGCCATTCCAATAACCACGTCCCATCAGAAATGAACTTGTGTTCATTTATGATGGGGGCAAACAAGCCTTTGCCTCATGGAACACAAGTATGGTGGGTTTACAGTAAGGACCACCGAAATCTCAACGACTGACGGACATAAAGATGTAAAAAACTATTTTTTTTGCTGTACATTTTACCGGTTTTAACACGTATTTATGAATTGTCACCAGGAATGAGATGTGTCTTCTGCAAGGAAAAAAAATGGAGGTCTGTATCTACAGTATAGGCTGTAGACAGGTACATCTAAGATCATTTGAAGATCTCAAAGTGAATTTATTTCAGTAGTTCAGTTCAAAAAGTGAAACTTTTGTATTCAATAAATTCACTGCACGCCGCACGGTGGATGACTGGGTAGGACGTCAGCCTCACAGTCAGGAGGCTCAGGGTTCGAATCTCCGTTGAGCATCTCCGTGTGGAGCTTGCATGTTCTCCCCGTGCGTGTGTGGGTTTTCTCCGGGTGCTCCGGTTTCCTCCCACGTTCCAAAAACATGCATGTTAGCTTCATTGGTGACTCTAAATGGTCCATTAGTATGAATGTGAGTGTTTGTTTGTCTGCAATTGACTGGCGACCAGTCCAGGGTGTACCCCGCCTCCCGCCCAAATTCAGCTGGGGTAGGCTCCAGCATACCCGCGCCCTTAATGAGTACTGGTGCCATGCTTCCTGAGCCTTTAATTGATAACTCCTGAAATCCATATTCAAATATTCAGACACACCTGTATATGGAAGAGGGGGTTATGTGGTGGATGAGGGCGTGTGTGTCAACACATGTGGTGCTGAAAGAACAGCGCCCTACCCTGGGAGGTTGGGCGTGACATCCGGGAACTTTTCTGCACCTCAAACGTCTACCGGAAACACGGGGTACGCAATTACACTTGTTTGGGTGGATTGCCCACTTGTTAAACTCTCCTGGACATTTCAGGGAAGGCCGGATGTCCGCCCGGTAATACCCGGTATTGCACCGGCTTTCCGGCTTTTATTTTGACAGGGTAGACCCTCGGCTTCTCCCTCACGTCGGCGGAATTGTCACATTGCTGGCACACCGGACTCCTAGCAATAAACGTGCGCTAAAATACCTCCATCTTTTTGCCCCCACATTCCCTCAAGGGTGGGGTCTTTCCACGCACGCACCGTCCTCTGCTGTCCCGGCTTCAGTCACGCTGCTCCCGCCTGCAAGTGGACTCCTCTCAAGGCGGTGGCCGTGCAGGAGACAAGAAGCGTTTTTTCGTGTGTAGCCGCAACGCCGCCTGCCAGGCATGTCCACCACCGGCGGAATGTTGAACAACATGGGCTCCGACAGCCCGGCCAGGCCCAGGCAGCAGTTCTGCGGCATGTTCTGCCCGGTGGAAGGCTCCCTGCTGGAGAGCAAGACTTTAGACTTGGATGCGCTCTCGGCGTGCAGAGGCAAGCGAGACAGTCGAGTCATTGACCGGCAGAGCGACATCTCCCTGCCCAAGAAGGTGGAGATCCGGGAAAGCACAGGGAAGGAAGCTCTGCAGAACCTGGACAACAAGAAGGTAATTTTAACACCACCTGCGCAGTATTCATAGCCAACTTAGCCAGACTTCATTTCCCAGAAAGCCTTGCGTTGCAATAGGATGGATGCACGCAGAGCTGGGAGGGAGTGGTTGCTTGCATCTTTGTTCATGAATCCAACATTACAGAGCTTTTGTCTGACAGGACAACACCGACACAACGCAACGTTATTTGGAGTTCTTTCTCCGCAATATACTGCATCCTCTGGGGGGTCCGGTCTTTCCTTCACCAAGGTTTTGATCTTTTAAAATTGTGGCTAAACCAGGCTAAAAGCCTCCCTGTGTGTATGCTAAGAAGTTATGTAAAACCAGCCTGGAGCTATGTGTTAAGAGCCACTAAGTACTTACTAGGATCAACTTTTGAGGGTGAGGGTAGGGTGAGGAGCTCGGCCATCCGGGAGGAGCTCAGAGTAGAGCCGCCGCTCCTTCACATCGAGAGGAGCCAGTTGAGGTGGCTCGGGCATCTAGTCCGGATGCCTCCCGGGCGCCTCCCTGGTGAGGTGTTTCGGGCGTGCCCGGTCGGGAGAAGGCCCCCGGGAAGACCTAGGACACGCTGGAGGGACTATGTCTCACAGCTGGCCTGGGAACGCCTTGGTGTCCTCCTTTTGGAGCTGGAAGAGGTCGCCGGGGACCGGGAAGTCTGGACTTCCCTACTGAAGCTGCTGCCCCCGCGACCCGGACTCGGATAAGCGGAGGAAAATGGATGGATGGATGGAGGATCAACTTTTCAAAGCCACACTTTGGATTGATTGGATCGATGGATTGGACTTTATTTGTTGTTTTTAAGCATTCGGGTTGCTGCTAGAAGCTCTCAGCGCCGATGTTGTTTCATGTTGCATATTGATTGGAGGCCTTAGTCACTGACTCTCAATCACTGACCTTTAAGACTCATTGGTCACTACATTAGGTACGCATGCACAGTCACACATGGGGCCAATGCAGGACTTATTGCGAATCCTGCCTTTGGCGTCCATTGTAGGGCTTATAATAATTAATCAATCCCTCTCCGCCTTGGATTTGAGTTTTGCAGGTTCACCCTATCACGGTACACAACAAATAATGTGTCCCATTAGAACAGAAAGTAAATAGAATATAACAAACCTGTTGCCAAACCTCCCTGTCAAAGCCTGATCCCGTCAGATCTCAGAAGCTAAGCAGGGCAGGGCCTGGTCAGTGCTCGGATGGGAGACCTCAGAGGAACAGCAGGTGCCACGGTGGGAGGAAATCAACTTTCCTTGTGCCCTTAGGCAAGGCACTTCACCCACAATGCCTAGTATGAAAGTGGTGGTGGTCGGAGGGTTTGATGGCGCACACTGGCAGCCTCGCTTTCCGTCCGTCTGCCCCAGGGCAGCTGTGGCTACATAGTGGCTTACCATCACCAAGTGTGGCGTGAATGAATAATGATGACCTCGATGTAAGCGCTTTGAGAGTCTTTGATGAAGAGCATAACAAGTGTCATTCATTATTATTATTATTATCACCAAAGTGCCTGTGTAGCAATATCCTGCCCTTTAGCCACTTGATGACAGTGTTGGCTTACCCTCTGCAACCAAATGGCTCCTAATGCTTTGACTGGCCAGCTTTTTCCCATCATGTTTCGTTGCTGACTGTACTTGTGCTGTCGAGGCGGACGCTTGTCTTTTCGTCGCTGACAAAAGAACACACGTCAATAAACGTGACCACACGATGGGCAACATTATCGATCGCAAGTCCGTCAGTTTTAGCTTACCGGGTCACACCTTTTAAGGACTCCTACGACTCATTTGAAGCGTTAGAATGCTCAGGCAAGCGTTCCCTTCCTCCATCCATTTTCTATGCCGCCTATCCTCGTTAGGGTCGCGGGGATGCTGGAGCCTATCCCAGCAGACTTTGGGCGAGAGGCGGGGTGCACCCTGGACTGGTCGCCAGCCAATGGCAGGGCAGGACACATGCATCCCCTTAACAGGGACCAGTCCATGTCCAGTGCGGCCGGACGGCCCGCTTGTGAGAGAACCAATTCCACTTTGTACCATTTTTCAACCTTTAAAGAGACTTTTTCCTCCATGATGGAACAACATTGGTTCATTTCCCCTCGTGCAACATTTACAATACAGTACGTTAATACACATAGTACATTTCCGCATGCATCTTGTCAGCTGTGATGGACTTGCCCATCCAGGGCGCACCTAATAAGGTTAGTTAATTATAGCTCATTCATTCTTGTGACAGACTGATAGCTAACACGGTATGCAGCACAATATCAAAATAGGGCTAGGAATCAATTTATAGACAGATCATTGAAGTTGATGACACACGTGGCCCACGGGGGGGTGTTTAAAGCTATATTTTGTGTCGCCTTAAAGCCATGCATTTTCAGCCATTTATTTGAAATCCATCAGGTATTTCTGCATGGAAAGCTTCTTGGGATTTCGCAGGAGACACTGGGTAAAAATGGCCGCAAACTCTTCTGTTTTCCCATCAGACACGTGCCGTGTAACCTAATTGACGCCGTCAAAAGAGTGCAGCAGGGCGAGGCTGCGCGCGTGCGCAGTGGCGCTCTTTTTCCCTCGGGGTGGGAGAGAGGCTCGGCTCGGCCCCTCCCCTTTCTTGTCTGGTTCGGAAGGACTCGGTGCATCGGCGGAGACCAGGAGGCTGCCAAGGACTCCATCCTGACTTCCAGCGACGTTTCCCCGCCTTGCTAGGTCTTTCGGTTTGTCGCGTGGTGCTGGTCGGGGAGTTTCGGAAGGAAGGAAACCATCCCGCTCTTTTTTTCCCGCCCGTCATCCGTTCGCGTACCTAACGGTCCAAGATGTCCGGCTACCAGGGCAAGAAGAACATCCCCCGCATCACAGTGAGTGCGAATGCGGCGTGAAAGCGGTGCGGAGCCGGCGCGTGTGTGTGCAGCACGTCCTGGTGTTGCTGAGAGCCCCAGTCGGAGCTCCTTCCCCGCGTTCAGGAGGTTTGCTGCACTAGCTGCACTAGCTAGCCGGAGGAAACAATGCACCTCACCTTGCACGGAGTGCAGGTTTGCTGTGTTTGTCGCGCGTCCTTAGCAGCTTGGCCTTGAACACCCCTTTGTTTTCCTCTTCCAAAATGCAGGCACGTCATGGCTGTGCCTCATCGGGGAATTTTCTCCTGAAATCACAGCGGAGAGCCAAGAATGGAAGTATAGTGAACAGGCAAGGGGGGAAGGGAGGAGTTTCCTATTTCCTTGCCTGATTGTCTTTCTCTCACTTGGAGAAAGGATGCACAGAAGGAGCTCATTTGTGGGAAGTCTAATTTGAAAGTGGCATGGCGATATCAGACGATGATTATTATTATTATTAATATTGCACTGTGCTACATCATGCTGAGAGGTTTCGGCTATTTTGCACCTCCATTGGTCCACCCAGGCAAGTGGGAGGGTCACGTCAGGAAAGGAATTAGATGTACAAACTAAGCCAAATTATGTAACGCCATTGGTTTGATTTGGTTCGAACATGCACACAAGTTACATTCGCTGCTGTACATGTTTAATAATTACAATTGTTCACGTGCTGTATTCTGCGTAGATTATTCATTCATTCATTTATTTTCTATGCCGCTTGTCCTCATTAGGGTCACGGGGATGCTGGAGCCTATCCCAGCAGACTTTGGGCGAGAGGCGGGGCACACCCTGGACTGGTCGCCAGTCAATCGCAGGGCACATATAGACAAACAAACATTCACACTCTAATGGACAATTTAGAGCGGCCAATGAAGCTAACATGCATGTTTTTGGAATGTGGGAGGAAACCGGAGTACCCGGAGAAAACCCACACACGCACGCGGAGAACATGCAAACTCCACACAGAGATGCCCAACAGAGATTCGAACCCTGAGCCTCCTGACTGTGAGCCCAATGTGCTACCCACTCGACCACCGCGCGCTGCGTATATTGAATACGTAGTAAATGATAAGGCAATATACCAATGTGGTAAAATAGGGTATATAGTTAGGGTGTAGTCACTGTAATAAATAACATAATAGTTATAATAGTAATAATAGATATTGAATAATATTGACGACTCGCTGTGGCAACCCCTGACGGGAAATGCAGAAAAAACAAACAAACAAAGTTAATACAGGGGAACCGCAGTTAGCGTGTTCTTCGGTTTACGTGGAAATGTACGGAAATGTTTTTTTTCATCACAAACCACCCTGTTAGCATTGTGCTAGCGGGGAAACCGGAACCATGGGAGGAAAAGACAGTTGATGGGGGACTCTCTTGATTGAACTAAATAGAAACACAGAAAATAAACATCATGTAATGAAGACAAGTCAAAAGAAAACCCAATAGTTGAACGTGATCGCGATTTTGTGCGTCCTGCAGAGCCAACTCGCCCTGGCCTGCGAGGACGCCATGAAAGTGTCTGTCGTCATGCTATCGACAGCACAGCGTGAGTCTTTGAGTAAAAGGCAACGTTAGTTTGTGATACAGCTGGTACGTAAGTCAAATGAAAAATTACAAACCATTATTTTGCATATTAGTATGAAATGATTTACCAGTGAACCGAATGCCAATTTCATGTTCATGTACAATACAGCATAGCGGAAATGAAAGGAAACTATCACTAATTGACTCTTATACACTCTTATGGTTCCAACTTGATTTTGCAGAATGCTTTCAGCTTTGATTGATTTTCTGTTGAGGAATTGATCAGGCATTTGGCCAGACTTTGCATGGTAAAAGTGCCAGTTGGTGTAGCAGGGATGAGAGGATTAGTTGGCCTTGTCGTCCTCACAGTAATTAGGTTGAACGCAAATGGATAGAGTGGCTATTCCTGAGGTCACAGGCTTTTTTTCAAATGTGGAAACATTTTCTTGACAATGCATGTGGAACTCACCATTCATTACACAGTTTATGACCGTGAGGGTAGAGAGCAGGAATAACCTCCTGGTGTTTTTACTATAACTCCATGAAGCTGCATTAGTGAGAAATGCAGGCGTCGCAGTCACAAACGGACTCTGTGCTGCATGCCCTCCTAGCAAATGCATATTTAATGGGTTGTTTCTTAATGTCGTTAGTTTCACAGGAAAAAGGAAGATCACCGGGGCAGCTGGGGAAACAGTAACGTACTTACAGCATTTCTCATGTAATATACATGAACCACATCGGGTTGACCACCTGGGATTGGAGCTGCTTCAACACTAATAGCTCATAGTCTTTTGGCCCTCAAATCAGAAGTACAGTACACTGGATACTGTTAAGATGTGCAACTCAATGAATATTTCATTAGAAAAGACATGCAAATAAGTGCATTTGGACAGCCCCAGAAAGATTTGGCGCTATCTTGCTCACTATCTCGTTGTAATATCACTGCTTGCCTGGCTTGTAGTTATGATGCCGTACAGTTGACGGCATCAAGACTCCGCATATTCAGAGGCACTTCAGCTTGCTGAAGAAAGGTGCTCTTCAATTTGCAATGCATATCTAACACCTCGACTCCCACTGACTCTCTGTGCAGTGATTTTAATGAGACATATGTCCGCCTTCTAACACACACTTCATGGTCTGTTGTTAAATAACGTTTAAAAACATGAGATAATGTTCAACAATTGAATTGAACACTTCAACGTGAACTGCTTTTGGCAAATAAAAGCTTAAATGTGAAGGGGCAGACGGAAAGATAGTCAAGGCTGAGGCCCAACCAAACCACTTAAACATATGAATGGGAACATAAATGCTACATTGAGACAGACAGTCCAACACAGATGAAGTAATAGAGATTCTGAGTGTACCAACGTGGCTAAACGCTCTCTATTCAATTTCCATCCGTGTGTAGACATGGCAGAATCGCTCTGTAAAGGTCCTCAACTCCTGTTTCCACGACAGTGTGGTTTTAACTCTGCCAGGTCGGTGGTCTGCATGCAGGATGTAGTCAAGGGCTACTCAACCACATTTTCAAATATGTGGGGGCCCAAAGGCCAGACATGCACTGTTCCATTATGCACACTTAACATGAGTAACCACATATTCAGTGCTTTCATGTCAAGAAATTAAACATGTACCAAATAAAAATAAAAGTGCATCAAACAATTTTTTCATTAATTATATGGCATAATAATGTGAATACATCATATCACATGCAATAAACTTGGATTTCTCAAAAGTATTTAACACTGATTGCAGATGCAATTGCAATAGCCTTATTAAGGTGAGCTATTTTCATGACACTCTTATTTTCTTACCACTATTAGACAGGATGTGTGCCACTCTTCATTTTAAGTCTGGAAGTGTGAAGTCTGTTGAAAATGTGTTTTGACTATGGCTGAGTGAGATAGATATTGGGTGCTTCCTGAAGCCGTGGCTGCTGTCGCTATTTCACACACAACTTGCACAAGGTCAGCGGCCCAGCTCGACCGCTGCGTTCCATGAACAAGCACTAAAGCACAACTTATACACGCACACACATGCAGTCGCATTAACACGCGCCGCTAAGCCAAGTTCAGCTATCCAATACTGGCTTTTGCTGTCACGTGCAGTGGCTAGTAAGAGATGTTTCCAGTTGCCACCTCACCGTGTTTAGCTCAGGAGAGGTCTGGTTAGTGTTTGGGACGACATGCCGCCGTGAATGAGCAGTCTGTGTGAGCGCCCCGCATGGCAGAGCAATCCTAGCACAGACTATCCAAAATTCATTCATTCATTCCTTCATTTTCTATGCCGCTTATCCTCATTAGGGTGGCGGGTATGCTGGAGCCTACCCCAGCTGGCTTTGGGCGGGGTACGCCCTGGACTGGTCGCCAGTCATGAAATTAACAGCAGGCGAGACCAATATCCAACGTTCAACATGAAGCCTCACCAATGTGCAAGCCTCTGGTCATCCAGCCTGTGCAGTAAAGAGGAACGCACGCATGCACACCTCAAGTTATCTATCGTTCGATTCATCGATTATTGTCACAGGCCTGTAGTCGGCAAATATTTATTTAGCAGGTGTATGTACATCTACACACACCTGATGCACAACTGGCTAATAATGGAACCAAAGTTCTATAAGAACATTTTTAGGAACAAGTCAAAGTGACTTTGGAAAGTGGGATGGTCAGGAGCTTCTTTGAGCATCTCACTGCACAACAACTCTGGCAGGCGGAACCTACTCCTCAACCTTCCGGGATGCCGTAGTATGCCGTTAACTAAATCTTGGTGTTGCGTTTGTGATCCAAGATGGCTGAATACGTCTCCTCCACATCTTTATTAATACCGCAACATTTAATACACCAGAGGGTAAAATGCAATAGTTTGTTGTGCAGTATTAAGACGCTTAGCGAAGCCTGCTTTTTTACGAGATGTCCTCGGTGATATAGACCACATCAGGCCACATCATGTCCGCCAGGCATTTCCAAATAATTCTACAAAAACATCAGAACAGGAGCCGGCAACATGACTTGTTGCCAGCTTGAGTCTGCAAAATTGTCAGATGCAGTCTGTCCCGATCCGAACAACACGACACACAAAGTAACCTACCCACTGCACCATATTGGCATGCAAACAAATATCTGCGCTGCAAGGCATGCTGGGTAGCCTTCCTGCCTTGTGCTACTCGTCTGGCTAGCAGGTAGCTGGCTTTCGAAAGCAAAAAAGCAAAATGTCATGGTCATAAATATCTCTGGGCTATATTTGGTTTTACATTTCCACACACTGTGCTCTGGGCTCTGCCCCGGTGCCTCCATTCACAAAGGATTGAGATTAAGTCTAGATTGAGGTGGTTTGCTTTTAGTTTGATCCTAATGATTTCTTTTTAAAAACTTCTCCATCGTTAGCTGCCAGTTAAGTGTCTTCTTCTACCCTCAAGTGTCCTTAAGAAATGACTGATGTAATACCGCCACCAGTGGTGGGAGGCGGCATTGCAACTGACTGTCTCAACGATAACAGCTCTTGTATACAGTCTGATAACAGCAAGTTTTTTGCAACCCTTCAGGTGGCGGTGGCGGCCCAAGTGTGGGCCACGGCCCTATGGTTAAAATCTCTGCATTAGGCCACAAACTATTACAGGCAGAACCTCTGCTGGTTGCAGTCAAGTAGAGCACTTCTTTTAGCCTCAATTGCGGTAGGAGTTTGGGAGTTTGGGCTTCCTGGAAAAGTGGAAGAAAACGGATGGATTTAAGGGCTTTCATAGTCACAAGTAATTCCATATAAGGCCATTCCTTTGTTTTAGTGATTGATATTTAAAAAAAATAATCACAGGAATATGTTTATCTCTTAAAACTGTGGATTCCTTATGAGTTTAAACATTAACCATTTAGCACGTGGAAAGCACTTCTTCATCCTCTAAATGCTGCCGTCTTGTGGTTCAGGTTTTCTACCTGCGTCCCTAAAAGTAATTCAATAGCGATTTGTCAATTCAACTTCACAACTTGTACATTTTATTTTAAAAAATCCCCAAAGCGTAACTACAACTCATATTTCTGCACCAAACTTTTCTGCAGCTCAGCAAGCAGCAAAGCCATACGAAGGCTCTGAATGTCATTTTAAAGGAATCCTAAAATAGAAACAAGATGTAACAAGAGTGACCTGGATTAAAGTCTCTGTAGTTGCAATCCTCACTGTGCACACCTACTCTTGTAAGGATGCTTTACCCTCTGCTATCTAGCCACACACCACTCATCATGCCTCTCTCCAAATGCACACACTTGGCTTCCACCAACTCAGCATAATCCCAAATTTCCCCAAAGTGAAATGCCAGACAAATGTGTACCGAAAGGGATCATTTTTCTCAGTACTGAGCACAAGAACAAAGCAGCTCATTGTGTCATAAAGTCAGTAACAAGAGCGAAGTGACTCCGGTTGTGCTCTTGTCCTCAGCTGAGGGGGGTCAGTACAAATACATCATGTTTGTTTTGTTTTTACAATGAATGAAACAATATTAAAGTAGTAGTAAGTTCATGCTTACATTAGATAGATACTTTATTATTATTATATTATTTAAAAAATTGAAAATATTTTTTAGGTCTATTTAACAGATTTTTACAGTATTATTTAGAGTACAGTAAAAACATATTTTTTCCAGTTAAGTACAGTTTTCATATGAGTAAAAATTAAGGCTGTTAATCGATTAAATTATTTAATCATGATTAATCAGCTGTGTCCATTACGCTGCTGTCACGCAGTATGATTACTGTATCAGTTTTGTTTTTTGCCTTACTAATCCTAAGTGTGAGTTGCTACTGTTTACAACTGCCCTAACAGTGTAACATATGTAATGTATGTAAAATGTAACCATCATTACATCATCATTACATACATATAAGTTGTTATACTAATTCATAAACAGTCTATAAACACTTAATAAAATGGTACTGCTGTCTAGTGTCATGTCGTGGTATCCCTGTTTTGACATTTCATTTCAAAAGTGCAATGCAAATGAAATATAGCCAGCATGTGTTTGTGCAGCTCATGTGTGGACGGACATGTACAGTGTGATTTAGTAAGTCATAATAGCGTGCAATAAATCATAGTGTTTGATGTCAGAACTGGCAGCGTTCCCCATCTGACATCATGCTATGTTACTGGGATATTTTCCATTTGTACAAAAACACAATGCGTTGCCTGGTAATGTTGTACGCCAGCAGACGTTTTCATAGCAACCAAGATGCTTTTGGCCTGTATTTTGAATAATGAATCATTCAGCTGAACTGGCTCTCAGACAGCCTGCCTGGTACCAGCTTGGCTTTACTATAGATGATTTCATGTTTTATTATTTAACTCAATTATTATTTCAGATATACTTTTTTTTTTAAAGGTGGACTTCATGGGCGACTTTTAGGCGACTTCATGTTACCCTGCTAACGAGAGATTACTGTGTGTGCTTTTATGTTTAGGTATCCAAAAGTGTCCAATGAGGCCAAAAAAGTCGGTAGATTTGTTGCTAGTCACTTTTGAACTTTTTTACTCATACTTGCTAAATATAACTGCAGAGGTGGCCACACTTGTCCATCCCGGAACATATTCTTATTCCGTGTACGCATGAAGTGTGCTCATGTGTGTGTACGCAGAGTTGCGATGCCATTTACTGTACGAAGTTGGAAGGACGAGCTACGTTCACAGACAGCGTGTTGACGAGTGAGCTCCAACACATAGCACCACATCTATTTGTGGTGGTCCAAATGTACTTGTGGCGGGCCGCTGCAAACGAATCAGTACGTGGTAAACACTGGCTAGAGTTGTGCAAAACTGCATTTCGTTGTTGAACTTCCTGTTAGAGGTTCCCATGATAAAAAGGTCACGGTCAAGTTTGGCGCCGATCCAGCACAATCAGATGCAAGCACTCTGCAGCCCTTGTGAGCCAACAACAATCAAATGAGTATCCAAGTTTGGATTCTTGGCAGTACTGTTAGACTTTTCACTTGAACCTTTCTGCAGCTACAGCTACAGATTTTACGGGGAAAACAAATGTTTAGTAGTAATTTGTCTTTATTATCTGCCTCTCCCTCGCTAAGTGACCCAGAACCAAACCTGAAACCTGAACACTGGGAAAATGTGTCGACTTGACGTCAGGTCATGTCGTGAGTAATGTTCATCATTAGAAATGTTCTAATGATGTCGTGTTGTCATGATCTAGAGGTGTATGATGTAGGGGTGCATAGGGACACAAGCAGGTCAGCAGTGGGTTGGAAGCAAGTGGATCCCTTATGTTCGTTAGAGCATGATCCAGTTGTACAAAACAAAAAGCCATGAAGACTCCACCAACATGCAAAGCAGTAATGACACATTTGCAGTATTTTTTTAGTTGTAGTTCAATGCACCTGCGTAAGGTCTGTGGGCTTTACATTTCGTTACAATTCATACAGTGGATGCACGGCCTGGAAACCATTAGCGGCCTGCATAATTAAAGTAATTTTAATTTCAAATTGTAATATAAAAAATAATATCATATTGAACTATCATTTCACAGGAAAACTAAAAAAAAGCAAAAACTAAAATTTTTTTTTCAAAATGTAAAAGAAAAAAATTGTGACCTTACAAGAAAAAGTTGTAATGTTATGACAAAATTATGAGAATAAAATTTACAAAAAGAAAGTGGTGTAGTTGGAAAAAATAGAAAAAGGTATAGGGCTGCTGAATACAATTGAAACAACTTTCTAACTTCAGACAGGATTTAAATTGTGAAAAAGCTGCAGGATCACATTTGACCCAAACTGGTTTTGTTTCTGATGTTTTTGATCCATTATTGAGAAGTGGATTTTACGAAAACTGCAGTGGACTGATGCAGGGTGGAGTTGGAACAGGCTGCTTGGCTGAATTGCAGCTAGCAACAGTCGTGTTTGTGCTCAAATAGAGTGTTCTTTGTTAGTTGAGGATGCTGGAGTCCTTGTGAGTAGAGCTGCCACTCCCTTTTCATAGAGTAAGCCAGAACAGCAGGAACGACAAGGGGAGGAGGTATATGGCTCAGGGTGGGTGGCTATGAAAGTGGTAGCACCCCCTCCACCCTCTCTTCTTTCCAGCACAGACACAAGTGGCCCATTGGTGGGGGTAGATGATTGATTTCACACTGTGAATGGTCCTGTCCGATGCCTGCTTCTGCAAAGATCTGAATCCTTGAAAAGGACGGAGGGGTGTGTCAGGTGGTGGGCTGCTGTCCTCATTGTTTCACCAGTAAATTCTCACCCTGATTTTGGTGCTCTGGCAGCGCTGTCTGTGCAGCAAACGGAACCATAGCATTGTCTGTCTGATTTCATTTCATTGAACCACCATTGCAGGAAACGATAATGCTTGCATAAGTTCAATCAAAACTTTTGTTGGCACACCCAAACAGCAGAAATGGCATTATACACACACGCGCTCGAACTTTTTTTCAAACCGAGACAAAGCTAATACTCTGCATCATGTACTTTGTATAGCCTGCTTTAAAACTCCAGACTGATGAATGTATTCACATCTGCACCAGTTGGTTCTTCTTTCAATACAATAAGACAATAATAGTTATACGGTGACGTATCGTATTACTGTATCTTCCAGAGCGACCGTCTCCTTATCAAAGGAGCGAAGATCGTCAATGATGACCAGTCTTTCTGCGCCGACCTTTACATGGAGGACGGAGTCATCAAGTGAGTTCATTGATGTTTGTTTCAGTGTTGACGTCTGTTCCAACGTTGGAGAAAAGTCAACATGTCACCAAAAAGGACAGAAAAAGAATTTAGCTAAAATTACGAACAAAATAAAGTGCAGTAAAAATTAAATGTGGGGAAATAAATGTTATTAAGTATGTAGCAAAGGATGTAAAAAAATAATGTAAAAGAAAGGTTATTGAACTGCAGTGGTTCTTAACCTGGAAAGCTATCCATGGACCCCTGATAAATATGAACGTTTTTTTATTTATACTTTGTGTGCTAGAGTATAGTATACTTGTAGCCATGCTTCAGATTCTTAAATATTATATTTAATAATATATTATTCTATAAACATTATATAGCACAGTACAGTCTTAAAGGTAAATGTGTTGTATTTACTTTCTTATTTCCTCTTTTATTTTTAAACTATAAAACTTTTAAAACTATAACTAAATTGTAAAGTACACATTTTCTGTGTTTTATCTCAGTTGATGAATTGACTTAATAGCAATTATATTACAGTATAATTATGATTATGTTTAGTTATGGATAAGGTTTTGTAAGGAATTATGTTTAAAGTTAGTGTAATTTATTAGTATTGAATATTTTTCTTCAAATAGCCAAAAATGGGGAACAAAAAAATGTGTATAATGAAACACAATGAATGATTGGTATATTAATTAGTATTAATCACATTAAATAAAATGACATTAATTAAAAAGTAGTAAGTTAGTTGTGTTACAATATTTTTCCGGGGTTTAACTTTTGAGTTTCCCAACATATCGATGAGCTCTCTATAAAAGGTAAAAATGACTTGCTCCAAAAAAATGTTGACTTCGTGATGACATTTTTAATTCAGACAAATTGGGGAGAACCTCATTGTGCCCGGCGGGGTCAAAACCATCGATGCCCACGGCCGCATGTTGATGCCAGGCGGGATTGATGTGCACACACGCTTCCAGATGCCAGATCGAGGCATGACATCTGCTGATGACTTCTACCAGGGAACCAAAGCAGCGCTGGCAGGAGGCACCACAATGATAAGTAAGTCATCTTCCCTCATCCATTGAAGCATCGATGTGTGGTTCTTGATTTGCGTGCGGCCAACTTCAGCCAAACCAAATATTCAAAGTATGAATTTTAGTTCTTGTACAGTTCTTTTATCAGCCCATTTGAGCTGCAAGACTGTATTTGTTTCCAAAACATCTTGAGCCCATATGAAATTGTGAACAAAATTTATTTTTCGTTTCATGTCTGTTTTCGCTCACTCAGGCCGATTATGCCTCAAGTTTGTAGACCAAACTGTGATGCCAAACTGAGTACAATAACTTGCAGCGCATCTCAAATAGAAATTACTCAGTTGGTTTGCCTCATCTGTGTGAATCCAGTTGACCACGTGGTACCCGAGCCAGGCGTCAGTCTCATCTCGGCCTTCGAGCAGTGGCGCGACTGGGCGGACAGCAAGTCATGCTGCGACTACTCTCTGCATTTGGACATCACTGAGTGGCACAAAGGCATGCAGGAAGAGATGGAGGCGCTCGTCAAGGACCATGGTATGATGACTTAATTGACATGACGTATGTAGAAAAAGCTGGACATATATGGGACTGTAATCTCCCCCTTTTGCTTTCAAATAATTCTTGGCAACACAAAACGAAGCTCACTGGTGCCTGTTAACGGCTAGTGTGTGTATGTGTGTGTGTGAGAGTTGCAGCTTGTAATAATTTTGCATTGGAGTGGTGTTAAAAAGTCTTTGCCCCCTTCTTCAGTTTGAGTTTCCGTTCCTTTCCATTTTCTTCCGCTTATCCGGGTCCGGGTCGCGGGGGCAGCAGTTTCTGTAGGGAAGTCCAGACCTTCCGGTCTCCAGTGACCTCTTCCAGCTCTACCGGGAAGACACCAAGGCATTCCCAGGCCATCTGTGAGACATAATCCCTCCAGCATGTCCTAGGTCTTCCCCAGGGCCTTCTCCCGGCTGGGCATGCCCGAAACACCTCACCAGGGAGGCGCCCGGGAGGCATCTGGACTAGATGCCCGAGCCACCTCAACTGGCCCCTCTCAATGTGAGCGGCTCTACTCTGAGCTCCTCCCGGATGGCCGAGCTCCTCACCCTATCTCTTGGGGTGAGCCCAGCCACCCTACGGAGGAAACTCATTTCCGCCGCTTGTATCCGCGATCTCATTCTTTCAGTCATGATCCATAACTCATGACCATAGGTGAGGGTGGGAAAGTAGATTGATCGGTAAACAGAGAGCTTTGCCTTCCAGCTCAGCTCTCTCTTCACCACGACGGTCCGGTACAGCGACCGCGTTACTGCCGACGCTACACCGATCCGTCTGTCCACGTACAGTCCACCCGTTTCCGACTGAGAACCATGGCCTCGGATTTGGAGGTGCTGCTGAGTCTCATCCCAGAAGCTTCACACTCAGCTGCAAACCACTTCAGTAAACGCTGAAGGTCACAGCCTGATGAGGCCATAAGGACCACATCGTCTGAAAATAGCAGAGACGAGATCCTAAGGTCACCAAGCTGGACTCCCTTAACGCCTTGACTGCGCCTAGAAATTCTGTCCATGAAGATTATGATCAGAATGGGTGACAAAGGGCAGCCTTGGCGGAGGCCAACGTTCACCGAAAACAAGCTCGACTTACTGCTAGCAATGCGAACCAGGCTCCTGCTTCGATTGTACAAGGACCGAATGGCACAAATGTGGCGGGCCACCAACACCACAGGACACCACGAGGGACACGGTCAAATGCCGGTTGGGCAAACTCCCACATACCCTCCAGTACCCTTGCAAGGTTGTAAAGCTGGTCCAATGTTCCGCGACCGGGACGAAAACCACTTTGCAGCTCCTGTAACCGAGGTTCGACTAACGGTTGAACCTTCTCTTTAGCACCCTGGAGTAAACTTTCCCAGGGGGCTGAGGAGTATGATCCCCTTATACACACCCTCCAGTCACCCTTTTTAAAAATGGGGACCACCCCCTCGGTCTGCCAGTCCAGAGGTACTGTTCCCGACTTCCATGCAATGTTGTAGAGGCGTGTCAACCAACACAGTCCCTCAACATCCAGAGCCTTGAGGAATTCAGGGTGGAACTCGTCTACCCCCGGAGCCTTGCCACTGGGGAGTGATTTAACTACTCCAATTACCTCAGCCACGGTGATAGAATTGTCCACGTACGTATCCTCAGACTCTGAATCCTCTACAGAAGGTATGTCAGTGTGATTGAGAAGGGCCTCAAAGTATTCCCTCCACCGACCAACTATATCCACAGTCGAGGTCAGCAAGCACCCGTCTGCACTTTAAACAGTGTGAACTGGGGGCTGCTTCCCCTTTCTGAGGTGTCGGACGGTTTGCCAGAACCTCTTCGAGGCTCCATAGCCTCACCGAACTCCTCCCACACGCGAGTTTTTGCGACGACCACCGCCAAAACCGCGTGCCGCTTGGCCTGCCGGTACCTGTCAGCTTCTTCGGGAGTCCCGCAAGCCATCCATGCTTGATAGGACTCCTTCAGCTTGACAGCAGCCCTAACCCCCGGTGTCCACCATCGGGTTCGAGGCCTGCCACCACGACTGGCACCGACCACCTTGCGGCCGCAACTACGACTGGCTGCCTCAGCAATGGAGGCACGGAATACGGCCCATTCGGACTCAATATCCCGGTCCTCCCTCGAGATGCAGGCGAAGCTCTGCCGGAGATGAGAGGTGAAGACTCGACGAGCGGGAGACTCTGCCAGACATTCCCAGCACACCCTCACTACGCGTTTGGGTCTACCAGGTCTGTCCGGCATCCTTCCACGCCATCTAATCCAACTCATCACCAGGTGGTGGTCAGTTGACAGCTCAGCCCCTCTCTTCACCCGCGTGTCCAGAACATGCGGACACAGGTCTGATAAAAAGGACCACAAAGTCGATCATAGACCTGCGACCTAGGTTGTCCTGTTGCCAAGTGCACTTATGCACAAACTGTGATTCGCACAGAAGTCCAGCAACAACACAGGGAGGTCAGGGAGGCCGTTCCTCCAAGTCACACTGTCATTGCCCACATGGCCATTGAAGTCTCCCAGTAGAACTATGGAGTCACCAGCTGGGGTGCTCTCCAGAACCCCTCTGATAGACTCCAAGAAGGCTGGGTACTCTGAACTGTCGTTCGGCGCGTACGCACAAACCACAGTCAGGACCCTTTCCCCAGCCATAAGGCGTAGAGAAATAACCCTCTCGTTCACCGGGGTTGACTCCAGCACAGAGGCATCAAGCCAGGGGCATAAGCCCACACCGGCTCGCCGCCTCTCCCCTGCGGCAACTCCAGAGAAGAACATGGTCCAGCCCCTCTCAAGGAATTTGGTTCCAGAGCCCAAACTGTGGGTTGAGGTGTATGTATATGTATGTATATCTAGTCGGAATGTCTCCGCCTCTTTCACAAGCTCGGGCTCCTTCCCCACCAGAGAAGTGACATTCCATGTCCCAAGAAGCAGATTTGGTCGACGAAGACCAGGTCGCCCCGACACCCGCCCTCGACCGCTGCCCAAATCGCATGGCACCGGACCCTTATGCTTGCCCCTCCAGGTGGTGGGTCTGCGGGGAGGAGTTCCCGTGTGGCTTCTTCGGGCTAGGCCCGGCCAGGCCCCACGGATGAAGGGCGGCCACCAGGCGCTTGCCTGCGAGCCCCTCCCCCAGGCCTGGCTCCAGGGTGAGGCACCGGTATCTCACGTCCGGGCGATGTGCGGTCACTCCTCTTGATCTTCTTCATTAGGGTCTTCTGAATCACTCTTAGTCTGGCCCGTCACCTAGAACCTGTTTGCCTTGGTAGACCCTACCAGGGGCATAAAGCCCCCGACAACATAGCTCCTAGGATCAGTTTGAGTTTGTCAGACTTTAATGTTTCAGGTCATCGAACAAATTGAAATATCCTAATGAGGATAAGCAGTACAGAAAATGGATGGATGGAATGACAACACAACTGAACACAAAATGTGTTTTTTAAATAAAAGTTTATGTTATTAAGGGAGAAAAAAATTCCATAACCACATGGCCCTGTGTGAAAAAGTGATTGTCCCTCCTGTTAAAACATAATTTCACTGAGATTCATTGAGATCTGTTAGTCTGGAATAGATTAAAAAACAATTTCAAAAGCTTTGGGACTCCAGTGAATCATATTGAGAGCTATTATGGCTGGCCAAGCAAAATGACCCCATGAGCACAGCAACAACTCATCCAAAAGGTCACAAAAGACCCCACAAAACATCCAAAGAACTGCACACCTCACTTTCCTCAGTTAAGGTTAGTGGTCATGACTCCATCATAAGAAAGACACTGGGCAAAAAGTGCTGCATGACAGACAAGACCGAAACCCCTGCTGAACAAAACAAACATTAAGGTGCATCTCAATTTTGCCAATAAACATCTTGATGATCCCCAAGACCTTTGCGAGAATACTCTCGTCTGATTAGACAAACTCAGACAGTTGAACTTTAAGTAATGCCGCATTTCATAAAAAGAACATCGTAGCAACAGAAAAATATGGTGGTGGTAGTGTGATGGTCTGGGGCTGTTTTGCAACTTCAGGACTTGCTGTGACAAGTGGAAGCATGAATTCTGCTGTCTACCAAAAAATCCTAAAGGAGAATGTCCAGCCATCTGTTTGTGACCTCAATTTGAGACCAACCTGGGTGCTGCAGCAGGACAATGATCCAAAACACACCATCAAGTCCACCTCTGAATAGCTGAAGAAAAACAAAATTAAGGCTTTGGAGTGACCTAGTCAAAGTCCTGACCTGACTCTTATTTAGATGCTGTGGGAGGACCTTTAAAAAGTCAGTTTATGCTGGAAAACCCTCTAATATGGCTAAATTACAACATTTCTGCAAAGATGAGCGGGCCAAAATTCCTCCACATTGCTGTAAAAGACGCAAGCGCTTGATTACAGTTGTTGCTGACAAGGGTCACCCAGCCACTTATTATTTAGGGGTCAATCGGTTTTTCACAGGGGGCCATGTGGCTTTGGATTTTTTTCTCCCTTAATAACAAAACATTTCATTTAAAAATTGCATTTTGTGTCAGTTGTGTTTTTATCGAGTAATTTAATTTAAATGTGTTTGCTGCTCATGAAAATGTGACAAGAAATCAAGAAGAGGAACGTTTTCATTCCCTCGCGTATCAGCCGTTTTATTACAACAATTCTGCCATTTCCCACATTAGGTGTCAACTCCTTCTTGGTCTATTTGGCTTATAAGGATCTTTTCCAGCTAACTGATACCCAGGTGGGCCTTTTTATCCTTCCTATTTCATACTACACACACACAATTCTTTTCAGAATTCTGACTTGAGAAATACCGTACTATAAGTAAAATACCAGGAGTCTATTAATTGGCCAGTGTGTGTTTTAAAGATTGTTGTAGAACTGTGATGGATTATTCCCTCCTAAAATAATTTAGATAGATATTGCAACAATACCAAAGTCTTCTCCGTTCCTGCAGGTGTATGAAGTGTTCAGTGTGATCCGTGATCTTGGAGCCATTGCTCAGGTGCATGCTGAAAATGGAGACATTGTTGCTGAAGTAAGTCATTATTATAATAGCTCCATACACTGCAGTGTCTATTTGTGGTGGTGTGTTTCAAGGAGCGGGGTACAAAAAGTATGAAAAAGTGAAAAGTATATAAAAAAAAAGAAAGTATGAAAAGCAAAACCCATACAGTTAAGAAATAACAATGAAATGTATTCTGTCGACAAGCTACATCCCCAGACAGTCCCATTATAATGTGTTTATGAGCAAATCTAGTTCTAATGTATTTGTGGCGGGCTGTCAAATAGATGAAGGTATGGGAAACACTGCTCTCTCGACCTAAATGTGTAAAACATATTTACCATTAATCACCAACAAATGAGGATATACAGCCATAGTGCTTAGTTTGTATACTCAAAACTGGTCATGCTGCAGCTTCCTCGGCAACACATTGCGTGTGTGTGTGTGTGTGTTTTAGGAACAGCGTAGGATCCTGGAGCAAGGCATCACTGGCCCTGAGGGACACGTTCTGAGCCGTCCTGAGGAGGTAAGACACCTTCAGTTGATCTGGACACAGTTTATTATGCATTCAAAGAAAACGGGATCTTGACAATCCTTGCATGCAAACCTTTGGAAAACATTTTTTACACGCTTAGTCCAACAGGGTGTTGCTGTGAGGTTGAGCAGATCAAACAATACATCCATCATGGTGGAAACAAAGGAAAGACATCTGGCGTCAGCACAACTACCTCAATGTCTCCCATTGCTAAAACATTCTGTTTACTTCCTGCATGTATTCCTTCTTCGTGTTATCATATTCCTAATATCACCTGGAGTCGTTTCACACTTTCCATTTGGAAAAGAAAAGTTAGGAGTGGAATGCTATCATCTCATCACCAACAAGGACGGAGATTTCATAGTTCAGTCAAACTCAGGCGTCCAAATAAGGGAGCCGTAACCCCAAATGCACAGACAAATGTTTTACCATATGACAGAAAACCTCAAGCACAGCCATGTGTACGTTTATAGAATACACACTTTCAAGTGATATCATACTGGATGGATTGTGGAAAACTATTAAAAATAATACCACAATCTCTGTAATATTTTCCCAATAATGTATGTGCAGACTGCAGTGTTCACAACTTGGCATTAACATTATGGCTATCCACAAACTGTACAGTACATCTATATCCAATATGTGTGTATATATAAATATATTTTAACATATATAATATGAACATTGAGTCAAAATGACCACCAGTTCATCAAAACACTTAAAACAGCCAAACATACAGTACATCAAAACAATGCAGGCGGTTGGGTTAGGGGGAGGAAGGGTTGGACATTTGTATCGACTCACTTCTCTGATGCTCTGAGTCAGACTCCAAATGCGTGTGTTTTGTTTTTTTTTAACCAGGGTGACATTCTGTCTTTAAAACAAACAAGCAATGTGGTACGGGCTAACTTACTTTTTAAAGTGTCATTTAACAATGTTTTTCTCTGCTCTTGCACTCCCCGCTCTGGTTCTGAGTAGCTCTATTAGTCTTTATTATAACAGCTCAGGTCAGACATAACGGCTGTATTTAATGGCAAATGAGCATAAAAAAGCATAAAGACAAAGAAACACACTGTTTGAGTAAATAAAGTACAATTCCACGTATGCCATTCATATCAAACACAAAAAACCTACGCTCCTTTCTTTATAACACTGCCCTAAGTTGGGATACACCGGTGCTATCAAAAACCTAGACACTCTACTGCCTTGTTCAAGCGGGATAGATTTCTATAAGAAAATGTTTAAATTGTTGTTTTATTCTGTTCATTGTGTTATTTTAACAAAAAAACATTAATGGCCCATGTATGAGGTTCCCTCTAAAACAGGCATCCAATTCAATTTGTTTCACACAATTAAAGGCAGGAAACTGGTGGCTTGGTTAGACCTTATTTATTTTTTGTGGCTGACAAACGTCTGCTCCACACTTCAGCCCAGTGGCTGACAGTAACACACAAATGAGCCAGTTTCCCAACCGACGAAAAGAACCCCCACAGAACAATAAAGGAGACAAACATCAAAGAAAAGAAGGCGGATCGATGTGGGTGAAAAGAGGGTGGTATAGGGATAAACAGTATTTATCAGTATTACAGTGAAAATGGCAGGAAACTTTAACGCCGCCAGTCGGTTTTGGTGTGCATGCCTACGTTTTTTGCTCACGCTCCTCAAACTTTGTTACGAGCCACTGTGCTCCTAGAAAAAAAAAAGTCTGGAGCCCTTAACAATATAACGATATGAACAACACAGCAAGAAAACACCTGAAAATAAACACGTCCATCTAATCATGAAACCGATACCACCCTTGGTAACGATACTGTTCTTAGTTGGATCGATTGACCTTTCCCAAGCTTACAGTCCAAAACTAAGCTCAGCAGCTGAACATTATTCATGCTTGGTGGAGGTCCATCCAATTCCATTCTAGTTTGATCATGAGTGGTATTATTTGTCTTTTCCAGGTGGAGGCTGAGGCTGTAAACCGCTCTGTGACTGTGGCCAATCAGACCAATTGCCCTCTGTACATCACCAAGGTGATGAGCAAGAGTGCTGCTGATGTCATCGCTCAAGCCAGGAAAAAGGGTGGGACTGTGCTTTGCCATAGTAGTTGCATTTGTATTACCACAATCTTTGTGAATCAAAAGCAACCACGCCATGATTGAAACAAATAGCAAGTAAGGCACTGTGGGGAATTTTAGGCACTGTGGTCTATGGAGAACCAATCACTGCAAGCCTGGGAACAGACGGCTCCCACTACTGGAGCAAGAACTGGGCCAAGGCAGCAGCTTACATCACCTCCCCTCCACTAAGCCCTGACCCAACCACACCGGACTATCTCAACTCCCTGCTCTCCTGGTAACACTATAATCAAAACTTTCCAAGTACAGACATGTGTTTTTTCCCCTCACTTTTTGCTTCCTTACGTTTTAGTGGTGACCTGCAGGTGACAGGAAGTGCACATTGTCCCTTCGACACCGCTCAACGTGCTGTGGGCAAAGATGACTTCAGCTTGATTCCCGAAGGTGTCAATGGGACAGAGGAGAGAATGTCCATTATCTGGGACAAATGTGTGGTATGTCTTTAGATGTTATGTATATCACGTGCAGGGGTATTTGTAGTCACCCAGTGGAGCGAGACACACTATCAAAGAAAAGTCAATTCATCTAAACAGAAGTAGAAAATTGTCACCATGCAATCATTTACTGTTGTACATATTTTCATCCGGGTTGTAATTTCATTTCAGGTAACTGGCAAGATGGACGAAAACCAGTTTGTGGCGGTGACCAGCACCAACGCGGCCAAGATCTTCAACCTGTATCCCCGCAAGGGTCGTATTGCTGTAGGGTCTGATGCTGACCTGGTGCTGTGGGACCCAGACGTCACAAAGATCATCTCTGCCAAGAACCACAACTCGGTACAAATTTCCTGTTTCATGTTTTAAAACTTAACAGTTAAAAAATGATAAATTAATTAAATTCATTCATTTTGTATTGAATGAATTCATCTTCAAACTAGACATAATTACAGTCATAATTAAACACTGCAGTCTAAAAAAACACATTTCACAGTCCACACGGGTAGCATATAATTACAGTTGCACATTACTTACAGACACAGTCTCCAAGGCAGAAGTGTATTAGACAGGATTCAACTCAATGAAGCTCAACTCAATGAATTATTGTGGCCACTAGGTGTCACAAAAAACAAAACAAACACAACCATTACCCCCACTTGAAGTTAAAGGCAAATGATATATATATATATATATATTTACACAGTATTTTGATATACAAATCACACCTTACTTTAAGTTGCCAGACCAGTCAAACTATGAAAAAAAATTAGACTTATACTCCGTAAAATACGAGAACTACTTTTGCTCAATAAAACCCTTGTTGAATGACTACAACCAAAATATGGTAGTGTAACTCGTACATTTTAATTCATACTCATACATTGTAGACCAACTCCAAACTCTCTACTGTTGTCTGGTGTTACCATATCTAACTTATCGTGTGGAGATCTGGGGAAATACAAAAGTACACTTCACTCGCTTGATGTACTGCAAAAAAGATCAACTAGGATAATCCATAACACGGCATATAGAGAACATACAAATCCACTGTTTCAAAAATCACAATTATTTAAATTTGATGATCTGGTAAACCTTCAAAGCGCTAAAATGATGCATAAAGCAAACAACAAGCAGTTACCAAAGAATGTCGTACAATTTTTCTCAACAAGAGAGGAGAAATATCATTTTAGGAATAAACTAAACTGATTCATTCATTCAATCGTTTTCTATCCCGCTTATCCTCATTAGGGTCGCGGGTGTGCTGGAGCCTATCCCAGCTGGCTTCGGGCGGGAGGCGGGGTACACCCTGGACTGGTCGCCAGTCAATGGCAGGGCAGTAAACTAAACTTAACACAAATATGCCAGAACAACAATAAAAACTTTTAGTAGTTGGGTATGTGGAATCAAACTGGGGAAGGGATGAAGTAAAGAAGTAAAAGAATGCTCTACAATGAGTGACTCCAAGAAACATACAAAATACAAGGAAGAAAAGTCGTGAAATATTGTGTACATCCAAGGCCATATTACTTCATTCCTTGGAGAGTAGGAATACTATGTTTGTTACTATCACCTTATACTTGTACTAGGAACTTTCCATCCTAGTGACAACATTGTCTGTACTACAACAATGTTTTGTTACAATTGTTATACACCACTCATCACTATTATTATTATTTATTATGATTATCATTCATCGGGATGGCAATATAATTCATTTACCATGACAGGGACTACTATCTAACACAATCACATGACCTTACTTATGCATACAAACTTAGGAAGTGCAGGAAGTGTACAAATGTATAGAAATAGGGGAGAACCTACGGGGGTAGAATTTAATAAGCTTTGCTTCTTCCTACTCCTTTCGGACATGTGGAACTGTCCGTTGTATTAAGTGATGTATTCCAATGTCATGTACATGCATGTTTAAATCAAATGAAACCATGACCATAGACTAAAGACGACGCTTCACATTGTTGTAGCTGAGTTATTTGCCAAAGCGGTACATTTATTCTCTATGTCTCTTTAGAAACATGAATACATGTAATACATGTACAGATTTCAGCCTTAAGGGGGAAAAATATGTAGGGGACATTCTACGATGCGACACATTCATTCAGCATAGGCTTGAAATTTTCATGAAAAAAAAAAATTGTAAGTAGTAGGATAAAAACACTTCATATACAAAGATGCTTTTAATCTGAATTTATTTTATGGGATTAGTAGTTAGTGTACACGCAGACATTTTACATTTTACAAGAGGTTTTGTGCTACTTCACACTTGAACGGGGTGTGGGGCCACGAGCAGAAGCAACAGAGCCGTGACGTAATCCCTAAACCTGCCAGAAAACTGGAATAGAATACCTTTGATTGTTAGCAGGCAGATTAGCGTGTGTGTGTGTGTGCGTGTAGGATCTGTTGTTTGGTTTCTGCCTGCTGAGAAAAAAACGAAGGTATGTTCATGGGAGGAATTGGAAGTTTGTGCATGCGTGTCACACAAGCTGACTGTGGTGATCTCAGTTCTTCAAAGTCCAACTCTTCAATGACCTCAGCTACAGTTAGCTGCAGTAGCTGTCGGCATGCAGCTTCCACTCACTCACGCGCACACACGCACACACACACACACACACACACACGCATGTTCATTTGCTGTTCAATGGCCCTATTTCATCCTCTGCCCTTCTTCCTCTTGGTTGGTTTCTTACTTGTTGCCATGACATTTTAGCAGAACACTTTTACTCCAATGTGGGTGAGATCATTTCAGCTCCGTTATTACCATAAATGTAATTTTACGTGGCTGCAACTGCAGCTGTCGGGACAAGGTTGCCATTTATCTGTAAGATCAGCATGCTCTACAAGAAGTTCACATCACATCACCGGCATGAAGATAGCAGAAAAAGAATAGCATGTCAAGAGGATACAATTGTTGCCTTGAAGTTATTTAGGTGTTGTAACATAATTTGTATTTGTGTCATGACTCACTTATAGTGGAACATCAGGGAAACACCGTCACCCAAGGATTACATGTGCTTATTTTAAATCTCATGGGTCACCTTGCTCAGTGGACATTGTAGTGTAGTGCTTCCTGTGGCTGACTTCTGTCCTCTGTCCAGTCAGTATTTCCATACATTCGTTGTCTTCACATCAGCACACACTTACATGGAGTCCAGAAAACATCGTCATCGTGGGTTGTTTTTTTTTTTGGCCATGCACACTTTTGTAGCATTTTGCTAAATTTACTAATTGTATGGGTGTTTGGTTCCACTTTTTTACATGATCTCAACCGATGCTTTTTTTCTTTATTGTTTCTTTATTGTTCCACAGACTGTGGAGTATAACATCTTTGAAGGAGCAGAAGTGCGTGGTGGGCCTCTGGTGGTGATCAGCCAGGGCAAGATCGTCTTAGAGGAAGGAAACCTCCACACCACGGAAGGTTCTGGACGTTTTGTGGCCCGCAAACCTTTCCCTGACTATGTGTACAAGAGGATAAAGGCTCGCAGCAGGGTACAACACACCGACACTTCTCTGTACATTTTCCTTTTTCAGTGGCTTCACTCTAATGTTTGCCACAATGCAGCTGGCAGAGCTGAGGGGCGTACCAAGAGGACTGTATGATGGGCCAGTGTGTGAGGTATCAGTCACCCCTAAAGCCATGACCCCCGCCTCTTCTGCCAAGACGTCACCTGCGAAGCAGCCAAACCAGCCGGTCCGGAATCTGCATCAGTCTGGCTTCAGCCTCTCTGGTCAGCGCACACGGAACGATCACTGAGTTTCAACGTTTTTCTTAGAATGAAAACCGATATGGCAATGGTCACTCGGCACCAATCGGTATCAGCCGACTTACGTGAAAACTCACAAGATCAGCAAATGCCTTTCAATGCTGAGCCCAAAAGCCCATCGGCGGCGGCTAGCACTATTGCAGCCCACAGCGATCATATCATGCGCTGCAGTATCTTAACCTAACTAACATCTTTGGCAGCGTCGCCTTCCCACTTTCCACTCCCACAAAACAAGCTCCACACAGCAGCCATGTGGCTAAGACTCGCGCTGAAGTGGGTGAGAGTCAAATTACCCCCAAAATAATTCAATTCATTAGACGAGATGAGCAGGCTTTCTCGGCAGTGGAGGATGCTGAGTCCTTTTTCATGTACCTGGAAGTTCTACCGATGTACTCTCATATCCAAAGACTCCAAAGGCTTGTCATGCTCTGGAAATGTCACTGTGCAGTGATATTATGGTTTTGTCTGAATTAGGGGGGTTTCATGGTTTCTTTTTTCAGATATCATACAGCATTGGCAATAACTGGGGTGCAGCCAGGAATTCGGAATCCGATGAAAAAATCATGTTGCAGAACCCCCCCCCCCCATTTTAATTAATTACTAATTGTATTAGTTTTATCTATTTTTGGGTCCACTGGGAGTCAAAATATCGGCATATCGGATATCGGCCAAAAAGCCAATATTGGACATCCTTACTTCCATGTTATTATTATTATTATAATTATAGAACATGCAGGCGCAATATGAATAACGAGAAGGTGGTCAATCAACAAGTGCTTAATTGAACAAAACAAGTTATCATATTTTCTGGCGTATGAGTCACACTTTTTTCCAGTTTGGCTGGCCCTGTGACTTGTAGTAACGTGCAAGTGATATATTTAAATATATAATCGAACACGCGCTCCCATTAAGTTGAATTTGGCGACACCCAGGCGCACGAATTATGTCCTTTGAATTATGACCTTGGAGATTCCACCTGCTGGATCAGCCACTACTTACTTACACGCATATGATATAATAAATACTGTGTAAGGCTAATGACTCGTTTACTAACCGAAAAGGTTGGGAAATGTTTTTTAATATAGTCTTGTCCTGGCAGGTGCTCAGATCGATGACAACATTCCTCGCCGGAACACCCAGCGCATTGTGGCGCCCCCGGGCGGCAAGACTAACATCACCAGCCTGGGTTAGAGCATCATCTTCTGATTGCTGTGAGGGGGAGGAGGAAGTAGTGGTTCTGAGGAAAGACACCCGACAGCTTCTATGCCGCGAGCCCTTCCCAACCACTGACCTGGCCTTTCTTCAGCCGTGATCTTTACCTCCTCCAGCTCCTGTTTTTTCCCCCACATTCCCGCTCCCCTTTCCCCTCCAAACAAAAAAGGTCTGCCTCACATGATGAAAAAAACACTTGATTTGTGCACTTTTTGTTTCCTTTTTGTACCGTTCTGGATAGACTGATTTACGTAAATGAGACGATTCGGTTACGTTACTGCAAACGCTCCGAAGTATTCTTTTATTTTGCTTCAACACCACACGACATTCCAGCCATGATCCTCAATAATCCACCGTGAGAGCGGCCTTAAGGTTCTTCACTCTCGCTCTCCTAAAACCAAATTAGGCAACTTCCAAAAAGCTCTATGCCTCATATCTGCATGTTTCCATGACCACACAGGAAGACGGTTAATTCAAGGAAATAGAATGCCTTATTCTCGCACCACGTCATCCCTTTCACACAGCAGCTATAGAATTCCCAAACTTAACCTGCAGTCGAAGCCGTCCATCACCAAGCAGTGCATTTACACGCAGAATGTTTCCTGTGCAAGCCCTCCTTCTTTTCTCGCTCTTTATGTGCCTGAAGCCACAGAAGGTGTATACATAGTGGAGATGTTTTGTTGTTCCTCGAGGGAAGGATGTAAGATAAAATGATGTAAAATATCCAGGATAAACCGATTCAAAGGTGCCAGATTTTGTGTTTTCTTTTTGGGCCGTTTGTGCCAGTAGAGACCCTGTAAAGATGAAAAAAGCTCACTTTTTTGCTGTCAAAATGAGTGTCAACTTGTAACTATTTGCTGAACGGCTGAGCAGATGTTGTTTTGCGCTTGAGAAGAGGCGGCGAGCTAATGTTCTGTGCTGTGTGTGTGACTCGTGTGCAGTGTTGATGTTGGAGGGATGGACCCATGCAGCGCTCCTTACATATTCTTTCCTTTTGTGCATGATCTGCTTTTCATTGCGACAAGCAAGGGATGCTTCTTGGACTCCGCCCGCCACTTTTTTTCCACCTTTGCAGACTCCCTGTTACCCTATGAGATGTAACCCGGTTAAATATTCTTCAACAAGCCCGTATTGGATTATGTATTTATTTGCAGCACCAGAATGTCGCATTTGTAACAATGAAGCCGTTCCTAACACCCGCTTTAGCTTGTACTCCATGTAGCAACAAGGCAATGTAACGCGTGTTGAACTGGAGGATGATGGGAAATGGAAACTTGTAGATCATCTTCATTTCATTTTTATCTTTGTCTCACTGTCCCATTTCATAAAATGCTGCGCCAGGTGACGAATGAACCATGTTTCCCTTTCCGTTTGCTGCAAACGTGCATGTTTCACCGTCTGACCCAAACAGCTTCCTACCACGCTCCAACCGCAGCGGTACGGTACCGAAAGGGCGGAGCTAGACAGTACACACAGGTATCCTAGATGGTGGTGCTGTTTTGGTGCCACTCTATTTGGTTTTGCCAGTCCAACAGTACTGTGCTTCACTGATGCCCCATTGTTCCGTTCCTTTTGTCGTTTGAAGCTGTTGCTATGGCGACAGAGCTCTTCACTCTCATGAGCTGCTGCTTGAGTTTGTCACGGTCATACACACACAAACACGACACAATCCCGTCCCTCCTTGCACTCACACCCACGCGATTGTACTTCTCGATAAAGCCCTGTCAGCCCGAGTGCTTATACTATGCCATATTATGCTAATCAAATATGAGTGATGTGTTTGCTGTGTGCTGCAGACGGAAGGGAGATGATGTTCTACGCTGCCTTGCTCCCAAACCCACTGTACTCGCCCTTCCCCTTTGTGAAAGTTATACTGTGTGATGGTTTTGGCTGTGGGGATTTTGGGATGCTTGCTCAATATGGGTAAAAAAAAAAGTGTCAAATTCAATGGTGAAGTTAAAAAAAAAAAACACCAAGGACTTCAAAGAATTAAAAACCCAAATTAAAAGTGATTTATGTCTGTTTCTTTAGCGTGTGAGTACTATTTGTTATGTTGTGTTATGTTGTGTGGTCTTAGCGCTGGCTCTGCTGCCTCGATACAGCATGGCAAGTATTTCTTAGATGTTGTACAATGTTGTTTACAGCCAGGTCTGTATCCATTAGCTTCACAACAGATTCCGCAACAGTAGATGATGTTCCATACATCCATCCATTTTCCTCCGCTTATCCGGGTCCGGGTCGCGGGGGCAGCAGCTTCAGTAAGGAAGTCCAGACTTCCCGGTCCCCGGCGACCTCTTCCAGCTCCACCGGGAGGACACCAAGGCGTTCCCAGGCCAGCTGTGAGACATAGTCCCTCCAGCGTGTCCTAGGTCTTCCCGGGGGCCTTCTCCCGGCTGGGCATGCCCGAAACACCTCACCAGGGAGGCGCCCGGGAGGCATCCGGACTAGATGCCCGAGCCACCTCAACTGGCTCCTCTCGATGTGAAGGAGCAGCGGCTCTACTCTGAGCTCCTCCCGGATGGCCGAGCTCCTCACCCTATCTCTTAGGGTGAGTCCAGCCACCCTACGAAGGAAACTCATTTCCGCCGCTTGTATCCGCGATCTCATTCTTTCGGTCATGACCCATAACTCATGACCATAGGTGAGGGTGGGAACGTAGATCGATCGGTAAACAGAGAGCTTTGCCTTCCGGCTCAGCTCTCTCTTCACCACGACGGTCCGGTACAGCGACCGCATTACTGCAGATGCTGCACCGATCCGTCTGTCGATCTCACGCTCCAACCTTCCCTCACTCGTGAACAAGAACCCGAGATACTTGAACTCCTCCACCTGAGGCAAGACCTCACTCCCAACCCGGAGGGTACAGTCCACCCGTTTCCGACTGAGAACCATGGCCTCGGATTTGGAGGTGCTGAGTCTCATCCCAGAAGCTTCACACTCAGCTGCAAACCGCTCCAGTAAACGCTGAAGGTCACAGCCTGATGAGGCCATAAGGACCACATCGTCTGCAAATAGCAGAGACGAGATCCTAAGGTCACCAAGCTGGACTCCCTCAACACCTTGACTGCGCCTAGAAATTCTGTCCATGAAGATTATGAACAGAATCGGTGACAAAGGGCAGCCTTGGCGGAGGCCAACGTTCACCGGAAACAAGCTCGACTTACTGCTGGCAATGCGAACCAGGCTCCTGCTTCGATTGTACAAGGACCGAATGGCACGTAGAAGCGGACCATCAATCCCGTACTCCCGGAGCACCCCCCACAGGACACCACGAGGGACACGGTCGAATGCCTTTTCCAGGTCTACAAAGCACATGTAGACTGGTTGGGCAAACTCCCACATACCCTCGAGTACCCTTGCAAGGGTGTAGAGCTGGTCCAGTGTTCCGCGACCGGGACGAAAACCACATTGCAGCTCCTCTAACCGAGGTTCGACTAACGGTCGTACCCTTCTCTCCAGCACCCTGGAGTAGACTTTCCCAGGAAGGCTGAGGAGTGTGATCCCCCTATAGTTGGAACACACCCTCCGGTCACCCTTTTTAAAAATGGGGACCACCACCCCGGTCTGCCAGTCCAGAGGTACTGTTCCTGACTTCCATGCAATGTTGTAGAGGCGTGTCAACCAACACAGTCCTCCAACATCCAGAGCCTTGAGAAATTCTGAGCGGAACTCGTCTACCCCCGGAGCCTTGCCACTGGGGAGTGATTTAACTACCCCGATTACCTCAGCCACGGTGATAGAACTGTCCACGTACGTATCCTCAGACTCTGCTTCCTCTATGGAAGGCATGTCAGTGGGATTGAGAAGATGATGATGTTGTTACACATATTGGTATCGGTTGATATCGGAATCGGAACTTGAGAGTTGGACAATATTGGAATATTGGATATCGGCAAAAAGTCCATGTCGGAGATCACTAATAATGCAACAAGAAATCACTGAAAAACATTATTGGACATGTGTTTGGTACAACTACTGGTCAGGGTTCTGTGCAACTTATTCCACACCAAAGTCATCCAAACGTGCTTTATCGGAACTTTCTACACTTGCCGATTTCTGATAAGGATCCAGTTAAGGAGGTTTTTGTCTTGTAAATGTACGACTTAATTCTCAAAACCTCAGATTTGCCACCAGTTTGTATGGAACAAATGGAAAAGACAAAACAGAAAAAGCAAAGATAAAATGGAAAAAGAATATGACTAGATTTTGTATAATTTTTAATGTTGATTCTCTTTATATTTTCCTTTTAATTTTGGCACTCCTGTGATTCCACAAATAAAAATGTATTATGTTGCTATTCATTTAGTCTGGTAGCTTTCATTGAGTGAACAGTGGCAACTCAAGAGAAAAAGACAGGCTTATGTATGGGGCTTAATCTAATCTTTTTCGCCCAAACTTTTCTTGCAAATGTTGATCATGAATTGGGGGAGAAGGTTAACATCACACCAGCAGGAGGGTTTTGCAGAAGTGAAGCATTTGTCAAAAATAGACATTTTTACCGGAGTTTCAATTAATTGCGTGATTTTTCATTTGGTCTGGCAAGGTAACACGTGCAAAAAGCTATGGATATTCTTGTTACATTGTTTACGTTCATTTTACTTCTACCTTTGCCTGTACTTGGTTTTTACTCTTCAAGGATTGTTGCAAATGTTGTTCTTTTTTTTTACCACTAAATGAGTTTGTCAACAATGTTCAATGTAAGCTTGTATAGACGTTTGAACTACACTAAACCGTCACCAATACCAATATCATTACCATTACCAATACCAATATCATTACCAATACCATTACCAATGCCAATATCAATACCATTACCATTACCAATACCAATACATTACCATTACCAATATCATTACCATTACCATTACCAATACCAATACCATTACCATTACCAATACCAATATAATTACCATTACCATTACCAATACCAATATCAATACCATTACCATTACCAATACCAATATCATTACCATTACCATTACCATTACCAATACCAATATCAGTACCATTCCCAATCGGCCAATTTATATAATTGCCTTTGACTTACTCCATATCATCAAGCAAGCAGGTTCTTGCTATGGCTTCGGTTACAAGATATGGATCACAATTTGCTGCAGGGCGGCGGTCCTCGAAGTAACCTTTCTTGTCGCGGCTCACCTGGAGAGGAATGCGGATGCTGGCAAATCGGTCGGCGACACCAGCAGTGAATTTGTTGATATCAGCGGTCTCATGGCGACCTGTGAGACGTCTCGTGTTGTCCTGACCTCCGTGTGGGTCGTACACTTGCATGTGCTCCATGTGTCCTTTGCGCAGCTTCTTAATGGCCTGCTCAATGTATCTGCCATCAGAAGGTACACAAGTCATGGAAAATTGCTTGATAACTGATGAAGTTCCTTGCATGCCCACTGACACACTGTTATGAAAAAAGACACATTGGTAGGGTTTTCTTAGCAAAGAACGTGATTGGGCAGCTGAGTATGTGACTAAACCCAAATATTCCAAACCAAATTGGGGTCTGCTGTCTGAATATGGCATTTTTATATTGTGCTATTTTTCTCCCGTTCTAATGCCTGTGAATATTCTCATTCATCCTGGTCATTGTATTTCTCAGGCCATTCAATCGATCACGACTGGACTGTTCAGGTTGTCTTAGAAGACGTTTTATCCGAGCAGGCTTCATCAGTTCATGCTCAAAGACTAGGTGGGACACACACCAGTCAGACTAGATAGGACAGCTCTAGCCTGAGAGCTTGGTGCAAGTTCCAATCTATTAAGTAGGAGGCAACCATTCCTGTCTGGACCTGACTCCTACTTTTGAGGATACTCTACTTTAGAGAATAAATATATTGGATAAATAAATAGAATAAAATTAAGGGTCTCAGACTACAGCTATCCTATCTAGTCTGACTGATGTGTGTCCCACCAAGTCTTTGAGCATGAACTGATGAAGCCTGCTCGGATAAGAGGCCAAACAGCTTCTAAGACAACCTGAATAGTCCAGTCGCGATCAACTGAATGCCCTGAGGACCAGCTCTAAGTCACAAAAAGCTTCTAAAATATACTTTTAAAGAGTACTGTTGGCAAGACCTACTCACCCTCACCCACAAAACATCCATCCATTTTCCGTACCCTTTGTCCTCATTGGGGTCACGGGTAAGCTGAAGTCTATATGAACTTACATCACAGTACCTCTCTCCGTACCCTCAATTGACACTTGGGGCTCTACTTTCGCGGATGGTGCAGTGTGGCGCAGGCCGCGCAGTAGTAATTTCATCCAGCCGAACACCATGCACAGCCAATTTGGTAGGCCGAGCCGCGCCGCGATGGGAGGTTGCCCTCTGATTCAGTCTGGCGTAGTGACAATTTAGTGCCAAAAGGCTTCGCCAAAGGTACACAGGAAGCTCGCTGGTTCCAACCTGGTCTACTCTCGGTGCAAAGCGAAGCGCAGTAGATCTAGTGGTAATTTGGCCTCCTTGTCCTCCTCCTCATCGGTGGCCAGTGGATCTGATGTGGAGGTGGTTAATTGTAAATAAACAGTCAATCAAACGTATTGACATCTTTGATTGTGTAACCGAGAATTGCGAAAATGATGATAATGAATTGGGCAATACAAGTTCATCCCACATGCAAACGCAAGCGACAAGGGCCCGACCAGCAGCTTGGCAAGGCGTCTTTTACGCACCGTTGTGTCCGATTTCATCCCCGTTATGCATAGTTTTGGTTTATTCATATTACATATACATGTTACTGTATA
This sequence comes from Oostethus manadensis, assembly GCA_024372805.1. Taxonomy (NCBI): domain Eukaryota; kingdom Metazoa; phylum Chordata; class Actinopteri; order Syngnathiformes; family Syngnathidae; genus Oostethus; species Oostethus manadensis. The sequence goes on from QODF01000147.1 coordinate 1,144,569, forward strand.
TTTCATACAGTATTCATATTACAAATATACTGTAGCTTACTAACTTTGGGTGTCTTTATTAAGTAAGTTCTTAAGTAAGTTCCCCTCCCGACTGAAGAACAATGCTGTAATTTTCCTCTGCCACAATGACATAATATAACTAATAATAACTTTTTTCTTGTAAAATTACAACTTTGCTAGCTAGCTGGCATTGTCTCACCGCTACTCTCTAGTACCCGCCCCACATGCGGCTCCTGGTTTCATAGCGGTCTCAGGCAAAGGGAAGTCACAATTTTTACTCTCATAAACAACTTTACTCTTGTAATATGACGATCTTTTTGTTATAAATATACAACATTATTGTCATACATTTACAACTTTATTAAAATCTGATGATTTTAACAATCCTTTCAACAGGCATTGCTTGAGACAGCTATAAAAATGTGTGACCTTTGGCGTGGGTCAAAGGTAATATTACAATTCATTTCTTGTAAAATTACAACTTTTAATCTCAAAATCCTTAACTGTGAGGCTCTAATACACCGTTGTAGCATAGTTCTGAAATAAGCAAACGCAAAAATACGTTTTTTTTTTTGGTTGTAATGTTATGAGAAACAAACAAAACAAAATAAAGTTGTAATTTTTGAAAAATAGGTTGGGCGAAAATCTTATGATATGGGAACTAAGTCAAAATATAATGGGAATAAGGTCAAAATCTTATGGGAATAAAGTACAGTAGTCCAGCTACTGTAGATACAGTGGGACTCAACTCAACACACAGCAAGGACTCCGGAACCAGTCCTCTCGAGAGGGGCTGGACTTCATTCCACGCTGGTGTTGCCGGCAATGAGAGGCGACGGGCAGGGGTGGCAATATTTGTTGCCCCCCGGGGGGACGGGTCCTGACTATTGTTTGAGCTTATGCGCCAAACAGCAGTTCAGAATACCCGTCCTTTTTGGAGTCCTTAGAGGAAGTTCTAGAGAGTGCTCCCTCAGGGGATTCCTGCTGGGTGACCTGAACACTCATGTTGGCAACGACAGTGAGACCTGGAGAGGTGTGATTGGGAGGAACGGCCACCCTGATTTTAACCCGAGCGGTGTTTTGTCACTGGACTTCTGTGCTCTTCACGGATTGTCTATAACGAACACCATGTTTAAGCATACGGGTGTCCACATTTGCACTTGGCACCAGGACACCCTGGGCCGCAGTCCGATGATTGACTTTGTGGTTGTGTCATCGGACTTGCGGCCACATGTTTTGGACACTCGGGTGAAGAGAGGGGCGGAGCTGTCAACTGATCATCACCTGGTGGTGAGTTGGTTCCGATGGTGGGGGAGGATGCCGGTCAGACCAGGCAGACCCAAATGCATTGTGAGGGTCTGCTGGGAACGTCTGGCAGAGTCCCCTGTCAGAAGGAGTTTCAACTCCCACCTACAGGAGAACTTTGACCATGTTCCGAAGGAGACAGCAGACATTGAATCCGAGTAGGCAATGTTTCATGCCTCCATTGTCGATGCGGCCAAACGGAGCTGTGGCCGTAAGGTGGTCAGTGACTGTCGTGGCGGTAATCCCAGAACCCGTTGGTGGACGCCAGTGGTGAGGGATGCCGTCAAGCTGAAGAAAGAGTCCTATCAGGCCGTCTTGGCCCATGGAACTCTGGAGGCAGCTGAGAGGTACCGGAAGGCCAAGCGGTCTGCAGCTCTGGCGGTCGTTGAGGCAAAAACCCGGACATGGGAGGAGTTTGGAGAGGCCATGGAAAACGACTTCCAGATGGCTTCAATGAGATTCTGGACCACCATCCACCGTCTCAGGAGGGGGAAGCAGTGCACAGTCAACACCGTGTATGGTGGAGAGGGTGTGCTGCTGAATTTGACTCGAGATGTTGTGGACCGGTGGAGGGAATAATTTAAAGACCTCCTCAATCCCACCGACACGCCTTTCAACATGGAAGCAGTGCCTGGGGACTTTGAGTCGGGTTTGCCTATCTCTGGGGCTGAGGTCACCGAGGTGGTCAAAAAGCTCCTTGGTGGAAAGGCCCCGGGGGTGGATGAGATCAGCCCGGAGTTCCTTAAGGCCCTGGATGCTCTGGCCGTGTTTTGGTTGACACGACTCTGCAGCATCGCGTGGACATCGGGGTTGGTGCCCCTGGACTGGCAGACCGGGGTGGTGGTCCCGCTTTTCAAGAAGGGGGACCGAAGGGTGTGTTCTAACTATCTACAAGTAGATGGAAAGCGCCTTGTGCCACAAACCCCATCTACTGTCATGCTAAGCGCCTTTTCTTTTTCCCATTGCCACAACACGCGGTGCATTCAGCTGTACTCAGCCCTAATCACCCCCACACAGATGAGTTCCCCACCCTTCTTTTATCTTTCTGCGCACGTATCACTTTGATTTATTCGGAGAGAGAAATAACTTATACACGTCGTATAATGTCACACAGGGAAGCAACTTAAAACACTTTTTTGGACTTGAACAGCAAGCCAGACAGAAGAAAAATCTCCATGGCAACGCTGCTGTAACTTTCACTCATTGAAAAATATTTCCCTGCTTGCATCAAGCCCGGTCAATGTCACACCCCTGAGAGCCACATACCCCACTGTGAATGGTAGGTTCGTCAGCTCCACACACAACACTTTGCCATTCATATTGTAGCAACGCAATGCGAACCAAACTCTGACACCAGTCATACAGGGAACGAACCGCCTGGATTAGGTGGTCCGATACCCTATATTCCCCGAGGAACACGGTCGAATGCCTTTGGGTCTGGCACAAAGTCAACAACCACAAAGTCAATCATCGAACTGCGGCCCAGGGTGTCCTGGTGCCAAGTGCACATGTAGACACCCTTATGCCTGCACATGGTTTTTGTTATAGACAATCCGTGGCGAGCACAGAAGTCTAATAACAAGACACTGCTCCAGGAGTACGGGATTAGTGGCCCGCTACTACGTGCCATTCGGTCCTTGTACAATCGAAGCAGGAGCCTGGTTCGCAGTGCCAGAAGTAGGTCGAGCTTGTTTCCTGTGAACGTTGGCCTCCCCCAAGGCTGCCCTTTGTCACTGATTCTGTTCATAATCTTCATGGACAGAATTTCTAGGCGCAGCCAAGGCGTTGAGGGAGTCCAGCTTGGTGACCTTAGGATCTCGTCTCTGCTATTTGCAGACGATGTGGTCCTGATGGCCTCATCACGCTGTGACCTTCAGCATTTACTGGAGCGGTTTGCAGCTCAGTGTGAAGCTTCTGGGATGAGACTCAGCACCTCCAAATACGAGGCCATGGTCCTCAGTCGGAAACGGGTGGACTGTACCCTCCGGGTTGGGAGTGAGGTCTTGCCTCAGGTGGAAGAGTTCAAGTATCTCGGGTTCTTGTTCACGAGTGAGGGAAGGTTGGAGCGTGAGATCGACAGACGGATCGGTGCAGCGTCTGCAGTAATGCGGTCGCTGTACCGGACCGTCGTGGTGAAGAGAGAGCTGAGCCGGAAGGCAAAGCTCTCTGTTTACCGATCGATCTACGTTCCCACCCTCACCTATGGTCATGAGTTATGGGTCATGACCGAAAGAACGAGATGGCGGATACAAGCAACGGAAATGAGTTTCCTCCAAAGGGTGGCTGAACTCACCCTAAGACATGGCCGAGGAGCTCAGCCATGTCTCCCAGCTGGCCTGGGAACGCCTTGGTGTCCATGGAGTCTGGACTTCCCTACTGAGACTGCTGCCCCCGCGACCCAGACCCGGATAAGCGGAAGAAAATGGAATGGAATATTTCTTCTCTGGCATCTATGACATCAAATCTATTATAGAAACAGAACTTTACCCTCAATGTTTTGTGGTTCAGTTTCCAGGGTCCGGGTTTTGCTGTGCAGTTCCTCTCCATTGTAGTCGATCCAGATATAAGTCACCTGACATTTGCCTCTCTGCGGAAGGCTCATGTAATGCTGGCATACGGTCTTGCTCAAGCGGGAGCTGGCAGACACGGCTGTCACGTCCTAAGGCAATTATTTTACATCATATACTGCATTATAATAATACTCATACAATAAAAGAATACTGATACAGGTATCACATTTATACACCAACATCGCAACAAATAAATGCATTCATTTTGTTACAAAGTATAATTTTCATTTTTAAGTTTGCCATTATAACCATACAAATATTACCTGAACAAATTCAAAATAAACATTTTCCTAAATGTACACATCCGGGTGTATGTGTGTTTATCTTGGAAGGTTGTTTGAACGTCTGATACTGATGACTTTTCAACGTCTTTTAAACTAATTTAACTAACAAAACTAATGGGTTTGTCTTCTAGCTCCTTCCTAATGTCGCCCAAACATATTTGTCCTTTTTCTCCTGGCACTGTGCTAAGCCTTTTGTTTTTACATTTGTACCATTTTTAGTTGTTCATTGTTTTTCCAGGATACCACGCAATGCGATACAAAGTTGTTTTGATGAATTAAAACTTTGTTCTCGTTAAACATCATCCCAGCCTGGCATCTTAGGTTCCTCCAATGCACGCATCCTAACAAAACTATTTGCTTTACAGTTTTCTGTGGTTCAACAGTTAAAGACCTTCACTGATGATCGTGTGCCACTGTTATGTTCCTAATGTAACATAAAACCTAAAATGCACGTTTTGAGGATGTGGAAGGATACCAGAGTAGGAGAAGTAACAAAGTATCAAAATATGTATCACTATTATATGCATTAAATAGAAAAAAACACATCTTACGTTGTTGGAACTGATGCTGGGTGTCGTCAGATGTCTGCAGTCAGCTGTTTTCCTCTGTGTGCAGCTCTCTCTCGCTCCCTCATGCTCATGCTCCCTCCCACTCTCCCCAGGTTATTGCAGTACAGTATCTGAACTGGAGGGATAATCAGGTGAACGTCCTACACCTGGGCTCAGGTGCAGCCTTTGGGGTTCGAAAACCTGATGCCGGTTACACACAATGGCAGCTGCCACAAACTAGGACTCGTACTTGCTTCTGTTCCCTTTTGTACTGTTGTATTATTGGATTGATTGATATGTGCAATTAAATCAGCAATTTAATTATGGTTCATGTAGATGAATGTCCCTCTGAAAAATAGTTAGTAGTTGGTAGAGTGTCCAACTGGTGCAAATAGGAAAGCATGACCAGTAAGACGTTGGTAATATACAGCCGAAAGGCGGTATCAGGTCGAGGCAAGTAGGTCCTTCTCTGCTGGCCTAAACAAAATCAGAAGCACTGACCTACATTTACAAATTCAATTGTAGTATTTTTTCTATGAAATTGTAAAAATGTATTCTAAAAAGTCTTCTTTTCGAAAATTGCTCATGGAGTGACGCTCCCCAACCATGATGACACCTACCAGATGTCAATGTACCTGAAAGTCAGTGACATGCATTAAAGGTCATGGCTGGTGAGGCATTGACTCTTTTGAAGCTTCATGTTAGTATAGGGTTCTTACCAAGAGGTTAACCAAAGAAGAGAATAATTCATTGGTTTAATGCTATCGGATACTTATTTGACCCAATTATATATATATATATATATATATATATATTTATTTGTATTAAATAAATATTCGCTAAAAATAAAATAATAATTTTTTTTTTTCTTTGGTTTTTGTCTTGGAAATAACT
>QODF01000147.1:1150215-1163103 GCA_024372805.1 Oostethus manadensis
TAATTTCTTTGTAATTTATTGTCTGATTAGTAGGCATAATGATGTCACACTTACTTTAAAGACAATGCACAGGCTGTAGAAAGCCATGGTGTATGATGAAAACATTATATTATTGACAAACAGAAGTTGACAAACAGAAGCTGGCAGGCGCTGTCGGCTAACTCAGCCCAAGATCAGGCTTAACTCTAAAGAATAGTAATACGATTCAGAATTTACAACCCAGTGAGGTCCCAAAAGGACAAGAAAAGTCCCATTATAACCTCTTTTCAATGCATTGTAATGAGACAATAATCATGCATTTTCTCTTGTTGACAAGCAGTTCCATTTGTCATATCTGCTGTTTACAATGAGTTTGGACCATTTTCACCTTGTGGGTGGTAAGTGTTTCCTACCAGGACTAGAGGGTGACATAATGATGTAATGGTCCATGATGACCATAAAACATTTGCAAAAAAGTGAGTATGACCATGAAAAGCCAAGCAAAAAGGTTTAGACCCACAAACAAGCTTTCTGCTGTCGCTGCTTGAGGTGGTGTTTTTTGTGGGTGAGTATTTAGTCTGGTAAGATGTTGAGAAAAATGTCGCATTATCATTGACACATAGATAAGTAAGAGGCCTACAAACTTTTTATCCCGCTTCTGCAGTATTGGTACGTACAAGCTTTGCAGACCAATATAATGAGGCAGGCAGCTGCATTGCATTGTCACTTAAACATAATGCTCATGACCAAAGGAGAATGCTATGATATGATATGGATTTGTTTCAGACATGCACAATAACTTACATGAAGGAACATCACATGGTTACATCTGCACAATTCAGCATGTCTGAGAAAGAGTAGGAAGAAGCAGAGCTTATATTAAAAACAAAAAACAAAAACATATATTTACAGTGTATTTGGGCTGTCAACCGATTCAAATATGTAAAAGTGATTAATCACATTTTGTTCACAGTTAACTCAATTCTTCTTCTTTTCCTTTGGGCTTATCCCTTCTGGGGTCGCCACAGCGAATCAATTGCCTCCATCTAACTCTGTCTTCTGTATCCTCTTGCGCCAACTACCTTCATGTCCTCTTTTACTACATCCCATAAACCTCCTTTTTGGTCTTCCTCTAGGCCTCCTGCCTGGCAATTCAAAACTCAGCATCCTTCTACCAACATATTCACTATCTCTCCTCTGGACATGTCCAAACCATCTCAATCTGGCCTCTCAGACTTTATCTCCAAAACCTCTAACATGTGCTGTCCCTCTGATGTGCTCATTCCTGATCCTGTCCATCCTGGTCACACCCAAAGAGAACCTCAGCATCTTCATCTCTGCTACCTCCAGCTCTGCCTCCTGTCTTTTCCTCAGCGGCACTGTCTCTAAACCAAACAACATGGCTGGTCTCACCACAGTTTTGTACACCTTTCCTTTCATTTTAGCTGAAACTCTATCACACATCACACCTGACACTTTTCTCCACCCATTCCAGCCTGCCTGCACACGCTTTTTCACCTCTTTTCCACACTCTCCAGTGCTCTGGACTGTTGACCCTAAATACTTAAAATTCTCCACCTTCTTTATCTCTTCTCCCTGTAACCTCACTCTTCCACTTGGGTCCCTCTCATTTACACACATGTACTCCGTCTTGCTGTGGCTGACCTTCATTCCTCTCCTTTCCAGGGCAAACCTCCACCCCTCAAGCTTCTCCTCCACCTGTTCCCTGCTCTCACTACATATCACAATGTCATCTGCAAACATCATAGTCCATGGAGATTCCTGTCTAACCTCGTCCGTCAGCCTGTCCATCACCATAGCAAACAAGAAGGGGCTCAGAGCTGATCCCTGATGGAGTCCCACCTTCACTCGGAACTCCTCTGTGACACCTGCAGCACACCTCACTACTGTCTTACAGTCCTCGTACATGTCCTGCACCGCTCTCACATACTTCTCTGCCACTCCAGACTTCTTCATAAATACCACAGTTCCTCTCTGGGCACCCTGTCATAAGCTTTCTCCAGATCTACAAAAACACAATGCAGCTCCCTCTGACCTTCCCTGTACTTCTCAATCAACATCCTCAAAGCAAATACTGCATCTGTTGTACTCTTTTTTGGCATAAAACCGTACTGCTGCTCCCAAATGCTCACGTTTGCCCTTAGTCTAGCTTCAACTACTCTTTCCCATAACTTCATTGTATTGCCGCCTCTCCTAGACACTTCCATACCTCCACAGGTATATCATCAGGACCGAGTGCCTTTCCATTCTTCATCCTCTTCAATGACCTCTTCACTTCTTCCTTACTAATCTTTGCTACTTCCCGGTCCACAACAGTCACCTCTTCTACTCTTTGTTCTCTTTCATTTTCCTCATTCATCAACTCTTCAAAGTACTCTTTCCACCTTCCCATGACACTACTGGCACCTGTCAATACCCTCCCATCCCTATCCTTCATCAATCATTCAGTATCACAGTTAACTCAATTGATTACACTTAATCACAGATAAAACATTGTTTTTCTATAATTAGTTAATGATTCGATGCTACTACAATAACGACATTGCATTGAATGTAAAGCAATCAAGTAGATAAATATGAGCCATTATTTCATTCAAAATATAATATAGTTAGAAATCCCCCAGTTTTTTAATGTTTAATGCGAGTGGCGATATGTCCTACTCTGTTTGACGGTCCTTGAACCTTCTGACGTTCTCCCATTAGTCCTGCAGGCTGGGACTGGTGGATGGTGGCTCTGTATTCATTTTGTCCTTTTAATTTGATGTTGTTCCAGTCGTAGTTTTACACAAAACGTAATAGATAAGATCAGTTAGAACCCATTCTCTACCTCAGCTGTGGCTGTCACTTTGACAGCCCATAAATAGCAGCTCGTAACCCACATTTTAGCTTGTGGTTTAAAGGAAAAATCAGCGGAGAAACCTAAAACACTCGTTATTGGGGACACTCGTGTGCCAAGGTACCACTGCATATGACATATAACGCCACCAACAACTAAGGTCATATTGTGGTGAGAGTGTTATCATTCCATCATGCGCAACTAGGGGTTCGGTATCGGTGCTCCGACATTTTGACACAAGTGAGCTGAGGATCGAACGTTCAGGTTGGGAGCCAACCACGCCTACTACCTGAGCCATATGATAAAAACAATACCTGCACTGCTCCAGTCTCCAGTCGACACAGTCCGTGACAATTCCAATCACAGCAACAGTAAATACAAATAACTTTGTTGTGAGAGCCATCTGCCTTGGCTTTAAGATAATTTAGCAAAATCAAAATAACGGTTTCTTTTCTGCTCCATATTTGTTCCATACTGACTATAGATAAAAACTGATTTCTCTCTGTGATTAATCATGAGTTAACTTTAAACAAAAGCGATTAATCGTGATTTTATATTTTAATTGATTGACACCCCTAATACACATACTCTATATATATAATCTGTATGTATATATATATATCTATCTATATATATCTATATATATATCTATCTATATATATATATACATATATGTGTATGTGTGTGTGTGTGTGTGTGTGTGAGTGTATATCTATATATATATATATATATATATACACTGCTCAAAAAAATTAGAGGAAGACTTTTTAATCAGAGTTTGGTAACCTATCAGTCAAACTTCTGGGATTTTGATCTGGTCAGTTAGGTAGCAGAGGGGGTTGTTAATCCGTTTCAGCTGCTTTGTTGTTAGTGAAAACAACAGGTGCAGCAGAGGGGCAACAATGAGACAGCCACCAAAACAGGAATGTTTTTTTCAGGTCGAGGCCACTGACTCCTCATCTCTTTTGGCTGATTTCTTTACTGACTGACTTTCTACGGCTGTAGTTTTTCATTTGTCTTGGATCAACATCTCTGTTGATAGCATGGTGCGCTACCTGGACGCTACAGAGGTTGCACAAGTAGTCCAACTCCTCCAGGATGGCACTTCAGTACGAACCATTGCAAGAGGGGTTTGCTGTGTCTCCCAGCACAGTCTCAAGAGCATGGAGGAGATTACAGGAGACAGGTAGTTACTCCAGGAGAGCTGGACCGAGCCGTAGAAGGTCCTTAAACCTTCAGCAGGATCGGTATCTGGTCCTTTGTGCAAGAAGGAACAGGATGAGCACATCCAAAGCCCTACAAAATGACCTCCAGCAGTCCACTGGTGTTAAGTTTTCTGACCAAACAATCAGAAACAGGCTCCATGAGGGTGGGCCGACTTTCTGGCTACTTTCTGGTAGTCTCCAGGGCCATGAAAGTGTTATGACTGCTGATGAGCCACATAAAGGGACATGAGGACGCCTGCAGATATATGACTATGTTCCATTTGACGTGTTGTTGATCAAGCATCTCTTTGTCGTTTTCTTAACGTCAGTGCAAAAGCTAGAGCATTTGATACTAACACAAAAACATCACAATCAGTGAGACGTGTAACCCAGAAGAGTGTGCAGCTTTGGACTGGGCGGATTATGTGTTTGTGATCATCACTGAAGCTGTTGAAAATATGTTGCTGGTGTGGATGAACAGAAAACAGTTAGCGGGAGACACTCGGTCACTCCTCTTTCTGGTTGCTGTTTGCCAAAGGGTTAAATGATATTCAATCTTACTATAGATGTCATGCTTGTGGCATTTTTTTTTTCAATGTGCGTGCGAAAAAGTAATTAACTGACCTCTCTGAATATTTTTATTTTGTGCCACTAGTGCAGTAACGGTTAAAAAAAGGGATTGCCCTGCAAGCAGAATTTGTTTTCTTGTCCATCCCGCTCGCAAAACTCCACTCCAGCCTTCCCCTCTGATGGTTGCTTGCAAAAGTGTTCAGTTGTCCATTCATTTGTCATTTATTAAGTCCACAACTTTCTGGATAGAAAACTATAATTATTGTCTATAAAATGGGTTTTGTGTTTAAATTTTTTAGGACTCTGGAATGTATTAATTGAATTTGCATTATTTTTTATGAGAAAACTCTCCTTGGTTAGAGTCCGTTTTGGTTTGAGTTGGGCCTTCTGGAACGGATTAATGACACCGCCGCTAATGAAGGCATTAAAGCTTTAAGAATTATCGTAAGCTCGTGAGGGCTGCAATATGGCCCGCCCGAACAGTTTCGGGGGCCACATATGGGTCGGCAGTGGCTCAGGAGGTACAACAGGTGGTCCAGAAACGGGAAGGTTGGTGATTTCATTCTCAATCCTTCCGCCCAGTCAATGTTATATCCTCTGGCAAGACACAACCACCTTGCCTCCAGTGCTTCCCACAAAGGTGAATGTTTGGTGGTGGTCGGAGAAGACGTAGGCGTGAATTGGCTGCCATGTTTCCATCAATCTACCCCAGGGCAGCTGTGTCTACAGATGTACCTGAATGAATGATGGGCTGACTTCATTGTAAACAGGGGTGAACAGGGGTGCCTACTGCCCAATGGCTCGTCCACTGGGAGGGAAAAAAATATATAATTTCCCTCCTAGTCTTACTATCCCTCGCGCCCTCGCCCCCCCACTCCCTGCAAACAAGCACATAGAATCTTGGGGAGTGCGCATGATCCATGGGGGTGTGGCTGGGGGGGGTCACAAACATGACCTCCTTCTGACATGCCCTGGGGGCCGCAAACGGATCTCAGTCGGCGGCAGTGCTGGGAGGAGTCCTTGCGTGCCTGCGTGCCTGCGTGCCTGCGTGTGGGACTCTGTGGATTTTCCGGCGGCCGGCTATGGTGGTGTGGCCCTGTGTCTCGGGGGAGCTCGCTGTGATGCTGCTCGCTGCATTGGGGGGGTGGCACATCCAGGTGCATATGTGAAAATGTAGGTGTGTGGGTGTATGTGTGTTGGCATGTGTGAGTGTGGGAACAGGGTTTGGTGTGGGTAATAGGGCTGGGGTGGACGGATCACGGGGGGGGGGGTAGACCCATGGGCCCTCTATGGGCGCCTGCCTCTGGCGTTGGGGAAGGCAATGGCCCGCGGCAGCTGTGTGCTGTGTGTCTGGGGTGGCCTGGAGCTCCCGGGGTGTTGGGTATGGCCCCTGCTTTGGGGGGTTGGATGACTTCTGGGCCCGGGGGCGGTTGTCCTGCTTACCCAAAGCTGGCCGGCCCCCGGCGGGTGTTCCGGCGGTTGGCGCTCGGGCCCCCCCTGTGGCCCTTCCTCGGCTGCCGAGTGGCATCCGGCCGGGTCTCCCTTGCACCTCTTCGGAGTGGACTCGCGGTTGCCTCTTGGGGTGGCGAGGTTAGGCCTTCCCCTTTGTAGGGAGCCTGCTGGGAGGCCGTGCTCCGGCGTCTTCCTAGTCGGACCCTCGCTTTTGGAGGGAATGTGGTTTGGGATGCATGGCTGTGTTCACCACGAACATCTCCTCGTTCTCTGTTTCGCTCTTATGCAGTTATCCTGTCACTGCAGACTAATGTAGATTTCATGTAGATTTGTTGCACGTGTCATCTGGATGGTCATTGTTCAAGAGGTTCTGTTTCTTTTCTCCTTGTTTTTCTTCTATGTTTATCATTATTAGTACATATGTATGTATGTATGTATACATATATATGCACGCTGTATGTGTGTGTATGTATGTATGTACTGCATGGATATGTGTATGTGCACAGTATGTGTATGTATACATGTATATGTATGTATATATACATATATATGTGTGTGTGTATATATACATGTATATATAAGTGTGTGTGTATGTATATGTATATATATATATTTTTCTTTCCCCTGTATTTTTGCTCATTTTGCTCTGTGACTGTTCTGGTTGTTGCTGAAATTGTGATTATCATGGTTGTTTATAATATGGTTGAAATATGTTTGTGAGGTTCTTCTGCACCTTTTCTTATATCCGCCCACCCCGCCCCCCACCAGTCCCTTTTCAGGTCAGGTCCGGGAGACTCATTTGGATAATGAAGTCTCCCTTGGCAAAGAAATTTTGCTCAGCATTTAAAGGCAGCTTGACTCCCATTCGGCTGTTATGATGCTGGACAAGACAAAAAAAAAAAAAAAAAAAAAATTTAATTGTAAAGCGCTTTGGGTACCAATATCATTATAAAATAAAAAAATAAAAAATCATGACATTTGGCCCACAACCAAAGTTCTGAGCAAAAATATACCTGCAAAGACATTCCTATACATTTCTCATCTATTACTGTACACATGAACAAGCTGAGCTAATTTATTGAATCAGGCAATTTGAACTTTTGTTAATACTCAGATACTTTATAGAAAACGAATGAACTGCAATGTTGAAGTTACAGCAACATGTACGTCGTGACAAAATACCGCAAGAACGCAATTAGTGACAAAGAGTACTTGTTAACTCCCGAAGTGGGCGGGCTTTGTAAGACTTAACGAGTGCAGATGACAGTTCAAGAAAAAAAATGGCACAAGGAGTATGTGCAGTGTATTGCATCATCTACTCTGTTTGGCTTCTACACGGCGTTCAAAAGACAAATCACCCCAACAGTGAGGTTCTCATACTGCAAACACTTCCTTCATTACAACTTTCCAATCAATTACAAACCAACTTGATGGCACACAAGTGGATGAGTCGTATTTATCACTTTAAAATGACACCATTTGCACGTCTTTAAAAACATTTCCAACAATTGAGGGGATATAACATGGTTTTGAAGAGACAGAGAAAAAAAAATCACATTTGTACTACAAGCAACGATATAAAAGCATAAAAATGGAAACGGGATATCACTTGGGTAAAATAAGGAGTGCAAGGCGGGGCAATGAGGTAGCAACCCTCACAGCAAAGAGGCAAAAGTAGGATTTGAATAAGGTTGAAAAGTTTCCCATCCCAGTAAGGCCACAGAGAATGAAGAGAAAAGATGATTTTAAGACAAGGTGGACCCTTCACTAAGATTCTGGTTAAGATCTTCTGGTTTCTCATTGTTCTCCCCTTCATTTCATGTGTCAACAGTGAAATAAAAACACCGCATGGCCGGGAGGCAGCCTTTTCTCATTTACTATTCTTGCAGATTTGAACTTGCCACCTGTCTTTCTGTAAACCATTAGTAAGTCTACACTCCAAATTGTGGTACACGATTACAAAACGTTCAGATTGGAGGTTATTTTTGGAAGAAAAACTTTACACCTGAAATGTATTTTCTTTTTTAAAATATATATAAATACTGTATATAAAGAAATAGTTAAGCTGCGGTTTGCAACACTGCAGCAGCAACAACTGTTTGCTGCTGTCAGGTGGCAGACACGAGCAAAATAAATACTTGCATAAAAAATAAATAAAACGGATGGGCTTTAATATACTTCATTCTCAATGGGAATTAAAGATGTCCACACGGCACAAGGCACACATTTTACTCCTCCGATATTTAAAGTAAGTGGTGTAAATATCACTAAAGTGCCTTCTCCTGTAATACTAGCTGCATTAACTCCACTTGCGGTCCATACGCGCACCACCAAGCCCCTCAGCGACTACTGTAGATACGAGAAAAACTAGACTGTATTTTCAGCACAGTCACACGACTTGATTGGACGCAGTCACAGTTTAAGGACAGCGGGAGGCATCAAACACAGCGGCCACGGCTAGAGGGGGTTATTGCATTAGCACATGAAAAAAATGTAGGATTTAGGGCAACTGATGGAGGTGAGGAATACGACGTGTGCACGTGAACTTGGTTAAGGTGCCACCAAACAGTCCCCTCATCTGCCCTCCTCAGCCGATCGCGTTTCCGACTTAAGCCGTACAAACTCCTTGGCCACGTCGTCACTGGAGCGCTGCGACAAGATCCGCATGGCGGTGAGGCCGGTGTCGTCAATGTGGATGCACTGAGCAAGCGCGCACCAGCAGGCGCAGTTGCCCTTCTCCATGATGTCCCTTAACTGGATCACAGTCAAGCCCACCACGCGGTCCGCTCGGCCAAAGCAGTAGTCCTTGACGCACACTTGCAGCTCGTAGCACTCGAAGCCGTCTTGGTTGCCCAGGACGCTGTGGATGGAGACCGCAAGGATTACACAAACAAACATTCAAAAAGCACGGTTCGGGTTACGGTTTGAATTTATTTCGAACAAACATACAGTTGACACCGAATGCTTCATGGTACAGTTCACAATTCCACATGTCCAAAAAGGAGAAGGAAGAAGCAGAGCTTATTTAATCCTACCCCTTCTTCGTATACTAATACCGCCCCCAGGCCCAGAAGCCACCCACCACCCCTCAAAGCAGGGGCCATATTCAACACCCCGGGAGCTCCAGGCCGCCTCAGACACAACTGCCTCGAGCCATGGCCTACCCCGACGCCAGAGGCAGGTGCCCGTAGAGGGCCCATGGGTTTGTCCCCTGCCCCCAACAGAACCCCGTCCACCCCACCCCCAGTGCTCCCACACCCCAGCCCCAGTACACACACCGCACACCAAACCTTGTTCCCCCACACCTACATTTTCACATATGCACCTGGAGTGCCGCCTCCCCCAATGCAGCGAGTAGCACCACCGCAAGCTACCTCGAGACATGGTGACATACCGTTGTACTCGGTCGCCGGGAATCCCACAGCGGCCCCTCACCCCATCAGTAGCTGCCACAGCCCTATGCCCAGGCACACACACACACACGCACGGCGGCCCTCCCCCCAGCATTGCAGCCGGCTGAGACCAAGAGCCGAACCCACCCTCTAATCGCCGCCCCACCAACACCCAGCCACCCGACCCAGGGCCCGACGGCCACGACCCAGGCCTCACCCCGCGGCCCCCCACCCCACCACCAACTGGTTGTCTCGGCACCAGACCTACCCCAGCCTCGATAGAGATAAACACCGGTCCCCAGCAGAGCAGCGCAGCCCGGCCCCCCACCCAAGCGACCACCAGCGGAAAACAAAAGCCATCACCATTCCTTCTTGCCAACTATACTCTAATACTCACAAGTGAAAGGTCTCGTTGAATTTGGGAGACCAGCTGTTGTTCTTGGATTTGGTCTGAAATCTACGCTTCTTGTCGCTGAGGTGGGGTCCTATCATGGTGATCTCCACAAAGGGTCGGAACATGCCAGACGTCTGCCATTTCAAATCAGTGGCTGCCACAACTGCGGGTGCAAACAGACAGCAACGTGTGAACACGAAGAGGAGGACAGCGAGAAAGCAAACAGATGCACGTTTTAGTACCACACGTTTGGCACTGGAGTTCTCTGACCTTTGGCAGAAACTTTGCGCTCGCCACTTTTTGGATGAGTGTGGAGCTCAACCTGGACAGACACCTCGCCAATCGGGTTGGACACATTTAAGCCTATTTGAATGCAAAGCCACAATCAGTGTCTTCCTTATTTAAATCACATCTTAAGATTCAGACCGCTGTGTAAGAACAGGAAGGGGATGGATGCATGTTGAGGCTGTGTTAGTTGTTGTCTACCCACGTCGGCAGCATGCAAATAAGTACAAAGACAGGGGTGGGAGGTGTTGCAGGATCTGCAATGACGAAACCTACCCCTGCTGGGCTGAATTTTTTCACTGGGGGTTAATCTAATACCCTTTCCATTGTGCACTGGCACACACGCAGCACAGGAGATAAAGAGAAGACAGCAACATCTCGTCAACACGTTCCAACACAAAATATGCAGTAAAAGTTCACAGTGCCCTCTGCTGGGGTATTGGGGTAACGCTGCCCTGGAACGCCCGGTTGCTTACCTTGTGCGTGTTGTGAGGTCACAAAAGTCTTGATGAGTGTGTCAGTGGTCTGAGTGTAGAGGGACAGGGCGTGGCGGAGGGAGGACAGCTCAGCACTCTTCTCCAGGAAAGCCTTCTTCAGACCATTACCACCAGCATGGAAATATTGCTACAAATCACAACAAAGAGGTTGCATTTTTAGGGTTCATATGGAAATCATTTTTCATCGTTTTAACACTTAAACTTAACAACACATCCATGAAATAACACATTAATGTCCATCCATCCATTTTCTATACCGCTTATCCTCATTAGGTATGCTGGAGCCTATCCCAGCGGACTTTGGGCGGGATGCACTACACCCCGGACTGGTCGCCAGGCCAAACATTCACACTCACATTCACAATTTAGAGTCGCCAATGAAGCTAACATGCATGTTTTTGGAATGTGGGCGGAAACCAGAGTACCCGGAGAAAACCCACACACACACCGGGAGAACAAACTTGTGCACAGAGATGCCCAACGGAAATTCGAACCCTGAACCTTCTGACTGTGAGGCCAACATGCTACCCACTCAACCACCACGCGGCCCACACATTGACGTAAAAAACTTCTAAAAGTTTTTTTTTCAGTCAGATACAATTTCAACATACTGTATGTTTTCTCAATGAAATTATGTCATGTTACGTTACGCCGGTGCTTCTCAAATAGCGGGGGTCACACACACAGAGAGTCACACAAAGTACAACAAAGCCAACAAATCTGATCAAGGAAGGCAAAGGTGGGCAAAAGTAAAATCTAACACTCATTCCGGTATGTTTGTTGTTTGTCTTGACAAACAAGGACAATAAAGCTTTTGCACATTAAATGTGTGCATCTTGTCATCTGTTGTGGTAGAACCCAGAGTAGTATTGCTTGCTTGAATTCCTACACTTACTTCGCACCGACTGCAGGACTGCACACACATTTAATGCTGTGTGACTTCGTAGCAGTTCCGTCACCGTCTAGCTTCACCACACGCTCGCTCACAACGCTACATATTGGAGCCGCCACCACTGCTGCAGAGTTTGGAAAACCACTGCGCCCAGGAAGGTCGCTCACGCAATGCTTAAAATTAAGTACGGCAAAATACTGCAAGTAGGACGTGTTCTTATGAATGTGCACCATAACAGCATCAATATAAAACGTTTTTAACTGCGAGCTTCGTAGGTGGAATAGGTGTGTCCCGTTACGTGCAAATCTTTGGAATGCACAGAAGAGAGAAAGACGTGTGTTCATGTCTACCATAATAATTGTAGATGATGGGCAACATTTTTTAAAAAGTTCAGTTCTCCTGTAAACGTGTTCCACTCTATCGGTTCACAATTGACTTACATTTAATTATGTTTCCATGTAGGCTATTGGTGGACGGACAGTAACTAACATGACTTGACCCGTATGAAATGAGCTGACCTTGATGGTGTCCAATGCCACATCCATGACGGCACACTGTCTGGGAGACAAGCTCTTTGCCTCCCCTGCCATGTGATCCTAGACAAACAGAAGAGTTAGCGCCATTAATATTGAAAAAAGCCCTCGCAGCAGGTGAGCACATCATGCCTTTACAACACCTTGAGTTTGGAGAGTTGACCTAGTTCTTTAGCAGCAGAGAGAATATGTGCTCCCTGAACAGAAAACAACTTTGATGAAAATTCCCCTTTTCATGCCATCCCTGGAAAGACATGGCAAACCAGCAAACTTTGGACTTACAAAGGTATCACTGCCCTGGGGCAGGACAATGGTCTTCTCCAAGCTGGTCATCACAATCCTCCACAGCTCCTTGAGCACACGCTTCAAAACAGTTTTCTCACATATGGTGGCAAACAGCGTCAACCTGCAGAATCAAGGACATGCTGGAAAAACAGTGGAACCTCCATTTTTGTAGACCCCAATTTTCGACGAAAAATACTGCCATGAATATGTCTTGGCAATCGTACGGTCAGATCACCTAACAAACTATTCCGAGTGCCCACGTGCTCCCATGATATGCGGTTTGGAGATAAAATGATTTTCAGCCCCCCCCCCCAATTACAGTAATAATGAAGTGTTCGTGGTAGCCCCCGTGCCCCCCAGTCATAACGCCGGGCCCCCCCAGGCGACCCGCCCCTTGGATTGAAAACCACTGATAAAGATAGTGGTTCTTTCAGAGTTGGAACACTATATACAGTATTTACTCTTCATATTTTTTGGAGTCTTCTTTTCCTTTGGGCTTATCCCTTCAGGGGTCGCCACAGCGAATCAATTGCCTCCATCTAACTCT
>QODF01000147.1:1164314-1214437 GCA_024372805.1 Oostethus manadensis
AGAGGAGCCAGTTGAGGTGGCTCGGGCATCTAGTCCGGATGCCTCCCGGGCGCCTCCCTGGTGAGGTGTTTCGGGCATGCCCAGTCGGGAGAAGGCCCCGGGGAAGACCTAGGACACGCTGGAGGGACTATGTCTCACAGCTGGCCTGGGAACGCCTTGGTGTCCTCCCGGTGGAGCTGGAAGAGGTCGCTGGGGACCGGGAAGTCTGGACTTCCCTACTGAGACTGCTGCCCCCGTGACCCGGACCCGGATAAGCGGAAGAAAATGGAATGGAATGGAATATGATTTTGTATTATAAATTATTATGTAGCATTAGCATGTCGGACAAAGCTGAGAACAACAAACAGTAATCCCTCGCTATACCATGGTTTGAATATTGCTCCCTCACTATATCACTAAGTGATCGCTCTTTTGTGGTACGGCCTATTGTTAGTAAAATAATACTGCAAGACAGGTTATATGTGATACTCTGGTCCCTGCATCAGTAATGTTATGAGACATGACGTAAGGTTACCTATCACACGGCACGGAGCTACCGTGCCAGCAGAGCCGAGCCGTCATGCCATGGCTGAGACCGAGTGAAATAAATGTTTTACTCTCATTCTGCATGGAAGTGGGAAGTTTTTGTCTTCTTTGTCCTTCTTCCTCACTCCTTTGGAAAGGAGCTCTAATAATGTTAACTGCTGTATTTGAAAAGTTATAAACAGGTTTTTATAGTATTAATAGGCAAGTGCTATAAGTATTAGTAAGTATTTGTAATAAGTAATGTATCCATCCATTTTCTATACCGTTTATCCTCATTAGGGTCACGGGTATGCTGGAGTCTATCCCAGCTGACCTTGGGCGGGAGGCAGGGTACACCCTGGACTGGTTGCCAGTCAATCGCAGGGCAGACAAAAAAACATTCACACTCTAATGGATAATTTAGAGTCGCCGAATAACCTAACATGCATGTTTTTGGAATGTGGGAGGAAACCGGAGTACCCGGAGAAAACCCACGCACGCACGCACGGGGAGAACATGCAAACCCCACACAGAGATGCCCAACGGAGATTCGAACCCTGAACCTTCTGACTGTAAGGCCAACGTGCTACCCACTCATCCACCGTGCGGCTTAATAAGTAATGTATTAAGTAATTAATTCAAATTGACTGAAATATCACAGAACAGTTGGGTCTGCAACCCAGATCAATGTGACAAACAAGGGATTACTGTATTTCCTCGAGCAGAGGTTTAGGCTATATCTATGGTTTGAAATATGCGTAATAAATCACAAACAACACACTTACATATTCATTTAACCACATGTTAAAATTGTAAAAAACAAAGTGTAGCATCACATACAAAATGTTGTGGTGGAAAAAGCGGAAAAAAGTACTGGTAGCTTTGAAATACAAGCGTCATTTAAAATAACTATGATTATGAAATTTCCCTTGGCAAAGAAATTTTGCTCAGCATTTAAAGGCAGCTTGACTCCCATTCAGCTGTTAGGATGCTGGACAAGACAAAAAAAAAAAAACAAAACTATGCTTATTTGGCTCATTAAGTCAATGATTTGATGGTTCAATGACACGTTGAGAACGAGAAATGAGAAAATGCCAAAGGAATTGAATGTCTTTAATATGATCTAGGGCCATTACAAGCCTCTTACAGCAGAAGGATGATTGGAATGTTTTATTCCGGGCTGTGGTTTATGCCGAGCTTCTTACCTTCTCTATTGGAATATCCATCTTAACGTGGTGGGAATTTTTAAATAGAAATACAACAAGCAGGTAAAGAAATAAAAAAGAATCATATTAGAACGTAAATATACTGTGTTTATAGATATTATTGACACCCACCTTCTCCTTGTCAGTCTATTGCAAGGATAGTTGAGAAAAAACACACATTAAGAAAAGACAAAATAGCTTTCAAAACGAGAGAAAAGCTTTGAGGGAAGGCCAGGGGAATGACTGATGGCCGTTGCCACCTTAGATGATCGTACTGAGTGCCTTGTGAAAACGGAATGGTGGAATAGATAGTTGATGTATAGAAAATGGCTGTGATGTTGCAGGAAGGATACAGAATACACTTGCACTATTCAACCCTCATTGAAAGCTATTCATTTTCAAAATATGAAGCAAATAAAGTGCCAATTTAAAAAGGAATAGTGACATTTTGAAATATCAGTTGAACAACTTGAAACAAGTTTACAAAGTTTGCAAGTGAATAGAATTTACAAAGCGGGTTGAAGCATTTTGAGTGCAACTGCAGGAGAGGAGTAATTTGGCGGAAAAATGCGACTCCATTTCAGACTGCAGCAAACCTCAACCTGAATTTTGTCCCCAGGCTCCCTGATTTCCTCTTCCTCCTCCTCCTCACTCTCCTCAAACTAACAGAGGTGGTGGAAAGATTGTATTAAACATGTTTCAGTCTCATCGCACATGTGTGTCCTTGTGTGAGTCAATGCAAACATGCATCACAAACTGTTTGCATTCACTGTTGATGAACTTGCCTGGCAAGCTAGCATTGTACTTTTGCACTATGGGAAGGAAAACAAAGCAAAACATTTTGTCACGTCTAATACATTTGAAGAGATATTGAAATGATCAAAAATAAATAACATACATTTTCAATCATCAAATAGTTGCTTTCAGTCTCCAACTCAATTTACCTTTAGGGCGCTGGAGGCTGAGTCTTACATGCGCGCCCGATTTAAATAAAAAAATCAAAATAAAAACCCAATCTTCTTAAACGTCTTAATTTTTTTTTTTTTTAAACACAAAATAAGATAAACAAGGATGTTGGTGTAAACAAGTTGTGTGCAAAATTACTAATACAATTCTCAATCAATCATTCAACAAAAAAACAGAAAATAAAAGGAACAAGGGGCCTGGTGTAAACAAGTTGTATAACTTTCCTTGGATACGTCCCTTTCTTTGGTAGTCAATTTGTATAGAGCATACTGTACTGTTAACTGTATACGTAACTGTTTTCTCTACAAAACTATCGATAAAACAATCAACAAACACGTAAACATATTAAGAACCAATAAGTATTTAAATCAGTAATACATTTCAGTTTTCAGTTAAATTTACAGTTCTTTAACCTCAGTCAATGGGTTTTTCTACTTTTTAGTCCAATGGCCCTGGCAGCACTTCCTCTCACATAGCTGAGCCACATTTGTTTTGAAAAAGACATGTTTGGGGCTTTTCACTTGGCTTGTCTTGGTTAGCCAAAGCACGGAGAACGGTGCAGCCCTATAAATGGCCCTGACATTAATTACACTGCAAGATTAAAAAAAAGCAAGGAATCCATAAATGCAATCTGCACTGTGAACCAGACCAGATCCACGCGAGGGCACGCCACAACAGAACGGAACGTATCGTGCACCGCAACCACCATCTACTGCCATGGCATCCAAGCGCCTTTTCTTTTTTCCATTTAACAGGGGAGCAAAAGGGGGCCGTGACGCGCGGTGCACTCAGCTCAACTATGCCAGACTCACCCCCCACACAGATCCGACTAGACTCAGACTGCAGAGCACACGAACGAGTTCTCCACCCTTCTTTCATCTCTTGCGCACGCATAACATTGATTTATTTGGAGAGAGAGATAACCTATACACGTCGTATTGTAGCGTTGCTGGGAGCACTTCCTGCTTCCCAGTGGCCTTTGCCTAATCCTGATCTTTGTATAAGTAGAACTTCTGTATTGGATCTCATTATAATTATGCAGGTGAATCTAGTGGAGGTGATTGTGTCAGTTCGCCTTGACATTAACTAACAAAAAACTCCAGCTAAATCCCACAAAACAAACGACTTCTTGTGATTCCATTGCCACCCCAATGCAATAAAGGATTACATACAAGGTCTCGTGACTTGTACTGCACACAGGTTCAGGAGGGCACTAAGGTATATGGGAGTTGGCGTCACTAGCAGCAAACGCATCTACATCGGCTACTGTTCAGTCCAACCGCCACTAAAAGTATACTTGTGCAACTCGCAGTACCCACCAGACTCTCGGCTTCCTCATTCCCAGTTGCCACCTGATGTACAAGTCAGACACAGCATGGATACGGCGCTAATTAAACCCACTGTACATGAGATAAAGGATTTTTATACAGTAGATGCCCGCTATTTGTGAGGGTTGCGTTCTCAGACGCTAATAGTAATTAAAACCACAAGGGATTGATTGGCCGTAAAAATGTCTATATAGACTCCTACACACACAAACAGGAGGTCATTAAAATCATGGTGGTCCAATATAACACGAGTAACACACGATGTACCGATGTGGGTACCAGAATAAATGCTCAAACACAATATATGTGCAAAGCACAACTATTTCATAGGAATGTATACAGTACCGTGCAAGACATGCCGGGGAACTTTCTGTTGGGAAAGTGTGTGTCTAGCCTTCCCAGCATGCCTTGTGGGTTAGATTGTTTTTTTCATAAAATAGTATTATTTTTAATGTACTTAAGTGTGCATTTGGATTGATAAGCTTCTGTTGGTTTGTGATGTGTCAGTAAGGGTGTAAATATTAAGCTGATTCAGTGCATATACACAACACCTCCTCAAGCAAGTTTGCCTCTGAGCTTGCAACACAAGCTCTCCCAACATAGGAGAAATGAGATGGATTTTCTACCAATAAACAGGCTAATTGTGGAGGTAACTATGGATAGATTTGTTATATGATGAGAACAAACTGGTGAGGTTTTGCACTAAAAAAATATTTTGATAAAAGCTCTGCACAATGCCAGAGTCGCAAATATGCGGGGATCCACTGCATGTTCAATCAGCCTGTTTCAGTCTCAGGTCCGATAGTGACGCAAACCTACCTCCTCTTCAGCTCCCTCCTCTTCCTCCTCCATCAACTCATCTTGCTTTAAATGTGAACACACGTGTTGAAATTTCAGCTAAGCTCAACCAACACAACAACAGTGACCAGTTATTGCACTCCAAGGGGGAGACAAGGGAGGTGCGACAATATGGAGAATATGATGTCACTAAGTCTCAATACCTCCTAGTCCATCAAGCGCAGGGTCATATTGCAATATTAATAAGAAGCGATGCTACCAATGACAGCATAACATTGCTTGCTACCTCAACTCTAACATACATACCGATGCTTCCACTGTGGCAATCTAATAGAAAACAGCAAGAAACACACTTGAATATCTACCTTTTATACCCAAAAATACGCTAGATATTAGAAACTAGCTGAAGTTATGAACTATGCAGCACGTACAAGATATCCACTGTGACGTCTCAGCACATTTCAATTTTCTTTTATGCTCAAGGTTACCTGTTTGGCACCCATGCACTCAAACATCTTCTCCAGCAGAATCCGCAACTGCTGCACATTGTTCATGAGGACGCAGGGCTGTGGGAGAGAATCAAGTACACAAGGACATGTGTGACAAGGTTACACTAAATTAAAACAAGTTTCTGAGGATGGTAAAAGGTTCAGTAAGATGGCCACTTACAATCTTCTCCTTGTCAACGTAAGAAGGAAAACTCTTGGTAAGAATGGCACTGTACCTCAAAAGTACTTTGGTAATAGTCTGGAAAGATAAGAAAGAAAAAAGTACACTTGAGGAGCATAAAAAGAACGGTAAAGACGGTTGAACTCTATCTGCTAATGTAATCGTTCACGTAGTCACCCAGAGGGAATACAATCCTTCCCACGTGTTCGCTACATGTTCTCCTTCGTGCAAGAAAAGGGTCCCAAGCAGGGACATTTAGCCAACCAATGTGTGTCCTTAATGAACAAATTACCCCTAACAAAAGTTTTGCTTTCGCTCCCATTTCAAAATTAGCCTCTCTGAAATATTACTAAATATTATTAAATATTATAACGCATCCACCTAACAGGTGTGGCATACCAAGATGCTGATTGGACAGCGTGGTTATTGCTCAGGTGTGCCTTGGGGTGACCACAACAAATCTGCAATCTACACAGGGGTTACCTTGGAGAAGCGGCGACTGTACTGTGCCATGACGTTTGGGTCAAGGCATTCCAGTTTCTTGATGATCTCAAAGCTCTGGTTGAGCTGGGTAAAGATGTCCACCACAGAGCATGAGAAGAGAGCGTGCTCAGATGTTTGCTGGAACTAAAACACACATATTGGAGTGGTTTTACGAAGTGCATCCTTCAATTTTCATGAAGGTTTTTATATGGTCTACCCCATCCTTTTTGTCCCTCTCAAGGGCTCCATGCATGAATTCCATGGATACATCCTCATTTTCATCCAACCACTGCAACACAAACTGTAGGAACCATCTGCAACAAGTAAAATAAATAAATAAATAAATAAATATTTTACCCCAACTCTTACCAAAACCTTGGAAGGACGTGAACTCATCAGCTTTTTGGTTACTTACGATGGATAGTCTGGAACAACATCCTTAAAGTTTGGTAGCTCCTTGACATATTCATTATAGAGCCACTTCACTTTGAAGTGCAAGTTCATGTAGTCAGTGCTCTTACACAGTCTGTGTTTCTCATGTTCTGGGGGGGAGAAGACACACAAAGTGGTTGTATATGCGGGTACTGGGGGGGCTGCTGATATAGAGCTCAAAGTCCATCCATCCATCCATCCATCCATCCATTTTCCACCGCTTATCCGGGTCCGGGTCGCGGGGGCAGCAGCTTCAGTAGGGAAGTCCAGACTTCCCGGTCCCCAGCGACCTCTTCCAGCTCCATCGGGAGGACACCAAGGCGTTCCCAGGCCAGAGCTCAAATTGTGTAAATGAAAACATGTAAAGGTGCTCCTCAGTCTTCGGGTTGAGTTCCTACACCGGCAGTGTAAGTCACATTTAAGTGCAAGTCAGATCTTGCACCTAAATTATTAATGAATTAATAAATTCAGTAATAAAAACAACGTAGATGAAACAGTAAAAATAAAAAGAATTGCGGTGGTTGTCTCGTACGGAGGAAGGGAGATTAGGAGGTAGGCTCAATACTGAGACCATTACACTGCTTATCACTGTCAAATTCATGGAAGCAGATCCTTCGTTCAACAATACCATCTTTATCCTTGATGATGGTGACTCAACTTAAACTCTCGGTTTAAACACACACATTTTACAATGTGAACTTTCACTTTCCTTTTCTTTTGATGCGTTGTGATCAGAGGAGTATGCCTTACACTTGGGAGACAAAAGGGAGGTTAAAATTCAAAGGGTAACTAAAACGTCATGACCGAAAGACCGAGATTGCGGATATAAGCGGCGGAAATGAGTTTCCTCTGTAGGGTGGCTCCCAGCCGGGAGAAGACCCTGGGAAGACCTAGGACACGCTGGAGGGACTATGTCTCACAGCTGGCCTGGGATCGCCTTGGTGTCCTCCCGATGGAGCTGGAAGAGGTCACCGGAGACCGGAAGGTCTGGACTTCCCTACAGAAACTGCTGCCCCCGCGACCCGGACCCGACCCGGATAAGCGGAGGAAAATGGAAAGGAATGGTTAAGTGAGGTTCTTCCACAGTATAGTAATCATCCTCACTGCATTGTGGTACAACATTTTATATTCTATCACCTATTCTAAAAATTATATTGTGAAGAGACATTTTAGGTGCTACATTTGTTTTCATTTGAAACCGATACATTTTCCAGTAATGGTTCACATGGGAATTTATCACAGGAACATGAGAAGATAATGGCTGGCACCCTTTGGGGAGCGGTGCTGCTTTGCTATGTAAAAGAAAAGCTCAAGGACACTCTTGGGAAGCATAATAAGCCTTTAAATGCCTGCAGAATGAATGATTTCCTCTGTTCTTTATGGTTGTTAGATCTTTCCTAGCAGTGAACTTTTTAATTCTCCATGCTTCACAAATCATCACCAATCATTCTGGGCATTCCCAACATAATGAGATCCGATTCAGAGAACTTGATGCAGAGTCACATTTATCCGGAGGCAAGGCAAATGTGAGTCTTGATATAGCAAATCAAGGGGGTTCATTTTGCTGATTAGGTCCAGCATCACCTACCTTCCATAGCATACTTTGTGTCTTGTGCAAACAACGTCCACATGACCTCTGCTGACACCTTCCCTACATTCAATTCTTGAGGAAACCTGCAAGCAAAGTTGCAAGAACATTTAATCTATTAATAAATACGCTCAAATGTAGGAGTTCCCAAGTTTAAGACAAATACAGTGTGATGAGAAAACCTGGCTCTCTCGTAAGTCAATGCAAGTCATTAAGATGGATAGATGAAAGCTTGGCATCAATTCCCCCCATTTTTAAATATGTAAAGGCATGCAAACTAACTGGTTCAACACAGGTGTGTAGGAGTTCCTGTCCTCTTCAATGATGGAGACGATGAGCATAATGAGTTTGGGCCAGAAGTCCAAGTTCTTGATGCTGGGATCCTGGTCCTCTACAGAGAGTTCTTCCTTGTTCTGTATTAGAAAAAATGTCTTATCATTGTTTGTTTCAATTGAGCCATTCTGGGCTTTCACACTCCATCTAATCATAAATACAACTACAGATGTGTGTCATATACAGTCGTAGTACTGTATGCAACTCACTGTGTCCACAGGCTGGTACTGTCGGCTGTAAAGTTCATGACAGTTGTTGAAGATGTAGTCGTATGTGGAGTTGAGACAGGCCTTGACACAGTCCCTCACAACCTGACTGGCTCTGGGCGGAGACTGTAACTCCTGGACCTGAACACCAGATGGTGTTATCAACACCGTTTGCACATAACAATGTTCATGCCAACAGATCAACAAAACCCAGTTGGATGAAATACAGCCGTCCCTCGCAATATCACGGTTTGATTATTACTCCCTCACGATACTGCATGTGGTCAGAAATTAATAAATAAATTATTGCTCTTTTGTGGTCTATTATTAGTCAAAGCATATTGGAATGCAAGTCATACGCAGAATTGTGGTCACTAGGCAGCAATCATGACACAAAACATTTTGACATTACTTTACAATACATTATCTTAACACTCCAGGAAGTCATAAAATCAACCATGGCATGTCCGACGTGATAGACTGGAAAAAAAGTTATCCTCTCATTCCGTGTGGAAGTGGGAGGTTTTTGACGTTTAGAAGAAATACATTTGAGTTCAACTGTTTAGCTTGCTAACTATCAGCCATTTTGAGTCCCTGCAGAGTTACGCAATGCGGTGATGAATAATAGTATATTGTCATTATAGGGGTGTTATTAAATGTCTACAGGGCTCCAGTAACGTTGAAAAACATATGTACAAAGTAATGAACAGATTTTCTATGCTATACCTTTGAAAATATTTTGATTATTAATACAGAATCCTTTATACTGAAAATGTATTCAAAACCCAACCACGGCTATAAACAAGGCACAGCTCTACTTGTCACTACCTTCATCCTGAAGAATGTAATGCTGGTTAGAAGATCCACAGTGGATTTTAAATCCTGCAGGCGGTCCTTGTTGCTGGCTGGAAAGTGGTTCTATGGAAGAAAAATGTTTTTGATTTTGGTTCCAAGTATATATAAACTACTGTGAGGGAAGAGACACATACAGTATGTCAGTATGGACTGTATTGTATGATTGCAAACCGATGTTGTCGAATGCAAAATGCATCACACTGAGAGATAACTATACTGCTTTTAGAGTGGGAATGTAGGATTACAGTGCATATATGACCGTTAAGGGTTAATACGGAAAACATTAAATGGTCTTACCCTGTAGGTAGAGAGGTCAATGCGCAGAGAGTTGTGAAGCTGGTCTAAGAGCTTGACAAATCGCTCTTTCTGTAGAGGAAAGGCCGTACAGGACAGTAGGGTTTGTAAGTTATGTACTGTTCATGCAGAAAAACCAGTTGTGTGTGTGCATACACAACGGAAAAAGGAGAATGAGTTATGGCTTCTGTGCGAGTGTTAGTACAAACCCCAAAATTGGAGGCAGCAAAGCGGTCGGAGGCGGACACATTGGTGGAGGCGGTTGTGTGGGCGTAGAAGGCGTTGATGTTGGCGAGCAGCGTGCTCATCACAGCAGGAACCCCAGGATACATGTACTTAGATGACAGACAGGCAAAGTGCCTGCAAAAAGCCCACGTGGGAAATGTGGAACACATGTGTTTAAGTAAAAATATATAATTTATAATATAATATATATAATATATAGTAATATAATATATGCGCCAAACAGCAGTTCAGAATACCCGCCCTTTTATGGAGTCCTTAGAGGAAGTACTAGAGAGTGCTCCCTCGGTGGATTCCCTTGTTCTGCTGGGTGACTTCAACGCTCATGTTGGCAACGACAGTGAGACCTGGAGAGGTATGATTGGGAGGAACGGCCCCCCTGGTCTTGTTGGACTTCTGTGCCGAACACCGTGTTCAAGCATACGGGTGTCCACATGTGCACTTGGCACCAGGACACCCAGGCCGCAGTTTGATGATTGACTTTGTGGTTGGGTCGACGGACTTGCGGTCACATGTTTTGGACACTCGGGTGAGGAAAGGGGTGGAGCTGTCAACTGATGAACTGGTGGTGAGTTGGTTTCCATGGTGGGGGAGGATGCCGGTCAGACATGGCAGACCCAAACGCATTGTGAGGGTCTGCTGGGAACTTCTGGCAGAGTCCCTTGCCAGAAAGAGTTTCAATTCCCACCTACGGGAGAGCTTTGACCATGTTCCGAGGGAGGCAGCAGAAATTGAATCCGAGTGGGCGATGTTTCGTGCCTCCATTGTCGATGCGGCTGATCGGAGCTGTGGCCGTAAGGTGGTCGGTGCCTGTCGTGGTGGTAATCCCAGGACCCGTTGGTGGACACCAGCGGTGAGGGATGCCGTCAAGCTGAAGAAAGAGTCCTATCAGGTCGTTTCGGCCCATGGGACTCTGGAGGCAGCTGACAGGTACCGGAAAGCCCAGCGGTCTGCAGCTCCGGCAGTCGCTGAGGCAAAAACCCGGACATGGGAGGAGTTCGGAGAGGCCATGAAAAAACAACTTCCAGATGGCGTCAAAGAGATTCTGGTCCTCCATCCACCGTCTCAGGAGGGGGAAGCAGTGCACAGTCAACACCGTGTATGGTGGGGATGGTGTGCTGCTGAACTCGACTCGAGATGTTGTGGACTGGTGGAGGGAATACTTTGAAGACCTCTTCAATCCCACCGACACGCCTTCCAACATGGAAGCAGTGCCTGGGGACTTTGAGTCGGGTGCGCCTACCTCTGGGGCTGAGGTCACTGAGGTGGCAGGGCCCCGGGGGTGGATGAGATCCGCCTGGAGTTCCTTAAGGCCCTGGATGCTGTGGGAGTGTCTTGGTTGACACGACTCTGCAGCATCGCGTGGACGGGGTGGTGGTCCCGCTTTTCAAGGAGGAGGACCGGAGGGTGTGTATTAACTATCGTGGGTTCTGGAGAGGAGGATAAGCCGGATAGTCGAATCTCGAATTCAGGAGGAGCAGTGTGGTTTTCGTCCTGGTCGTGGAACTTTGGACCAACTCTATACTCTGAGCAGGGTGCTTGAGGGTGCATGGGAGTTTGCCCAACCAGTCTACATGTGTTTTGTGGACTTGGAGAAAGCATTCGATTGTGTTCCTCGGGGAATACTGTGGGGAGTACTCTGGGAATACGGGGTATCGGACCACCTAATCCAGGCGGTTCGTTCCCTGTATGAACGGTGTCAGAGTTTGGTTCTCATTGCCGGCAATAAGTCGGACCCGTTTTCAGTGACGGTTGGACTGCCCTTTGTTACCGATTCTGTTCACTACTTTCATAGACAGAATTTCTAGGCTCAGCCAGGGCGTTGAGGGTTTTCGGTTTGGTGGCCGCAGGATTTCATCTCTGCTTTTTGCTGATGATGTGGTCCTGTTGGCTTCATCAAGCCGTGACCTGCCACTCTCACTGGATCGGTTCGCAGCTGAGTGTGAAGAGGCTGGGATGAGATTAAGCACCTCCAAGTCCGAGTCCAGTGTTCTCGCCCGGGAAAGGGTCGAGTGCTATCTCCGGGTCGGGGACGAGGTCCTGCCCAAAGTGGAGAAGTACCTCGGGGTCTTGTTCACGAGCGATGGACAAGTGGATTGGTGCGGCGTCTGCAGTGATGCGGACTCTGCACTAGTCTGTCGTGGTGAAGAGAGAGCTGAGCCAAAAGCCAAAGCTCTCAATTTACCAGTCGATCTACGTTCCTACACTCACCTATGGTCATGAGCTTTGGGTAGTGACCGAAAGGACAAGATCGCGGGTACAAGCGGCCGAAATGAGTTTTCTCCGCAGGGTGTTGGGCTCTCCCTTAGAGATAGGGTGAGAAGCACTGTCATCCGGGAGAGACTCAGAGTAGAACTGCTGCTCCTCCGCATTGAGAGGAGCCAGATGTGGTGGCTCGGGTGTCTGGTTAGGATGCCTCCCAAACCCCTTCCTGGGGAGAGGTGTGGAAATGGATGGATGGATGGGCCTCTCAAGCAGCATGTTTTACCCTAAATATCTCCATAAACTTTACTGCATTGCCATCAGCAATTTGGCGGTTTTAGCCTGAGGCTTTCTAGCAGTTATAGGCAGGAGCCACGATGGTTTGTCATGTAGACAAACCATTCTCAGCCCGAAAATAATTGGCAATATTTCAAATACGCCACAAAAAAAAAAAGAAAGTAGGACCAGAAAAGAAAGAAAGGCACCAGTAAAGATAAACACTTTTCTAAAGATCAGTAAAGTGCAACAAAGCACAGTAATAACTCAAACCTACGTCATGGCCTGGTAGATTGATTCAATCCCATAGCGCATGGCAAACTCATCCACTACGTCTTGCGGCACGTCATCAAAGTAAACTTTCCACGCGTCGTCACCACGAGCCTCCGGAATTTTGACCACACCACGTCCTTGGATGTCTGTGGAGTGGTGGAACAAGTTCTGGAATGGATTGAACAGGTGGAGATCAGTTAAAAGTCATCAAGGTTACTGAACGGCGTATACTTGTGATGCATCATATTAGGGATGGACAACATATGCTTGTTGGTAAAAGGACTTCATTAGCAATTATACCATACTATACCATACTATATGGTCAACTACGATGAACCGCATGCCTATTTTGATTAAATGTGAAATCAAATGAATTCCCATAATCTCCATAAATTATAGTTCCAGGAATGTTTGTTTGTCGTAACGAATGGTGCCTGGAAGGGGGAATTACCTCATGCAAACAGGTATACTGCACATGATACGGAGCCACTTTCTCCTCTCCCTTGATCTCCACGTTGATTTGGAGGCGGATGGCGCCTGACACCGCCGACTTGTCTGTCCTCTTCTCTGTAATTTAACACAAACTCAGTGAAAGTCAGTGATGAGCCTGGACTGAAACGCATATCTGGAGACCGGGCAAGAGAAAGCTGGTCATCACCCTGATGTTCAAAGTCTCTCAGCATTGGAAGGGTTGAGTCGGCAGCACTAATAAAAGCACTAAAACTAATGGGAGCGAGCCTGTGTCACTGGGCGGTATGGATCGCTGTCCGTTCGCTGAAGACACTTGAGTGGGAGCTTTTCTGGAGGCGGAGCGCCTGGCGATTCACCCCTGCTATTTGCGCTGACAGGCGCACCATTAAGGGTAATTCATACATGTCGGCGGAACGGCCGATTTCTAACTGGAGCCGCTTGATAATCACACATAAGGAGGGAAGGGGAATAGAGGGGGAATGGGAGAAGGGGCACGTTGGAGCAGACAATCTTTAAAATGAAACAGTCCACTCAGTTTCTTTCTTTTTTTAAATTCACAGTGGAGAAATTAGCACTCAATAATCTGTTTCCTACAGGCTATTGGATTTTATTTTCTTAAAATGTTCAAGATGTCGCATACAGACTACGTTAAACAGAGGAAAAACACCGCGAGGCAATCCCTTTTCCAAAGACGACGTGTTTCTTACATAAAAGCATAACAGACGGATCGAGGATGTCCTGCCTTTGTAATAACAACTAAATTGGAGCCTCGTCCCAATGAAAACATTTCAGCTCCCTGAGGGAACGTACTGCAGATGAGAAGTGAGGTTTTCTGAAATGAGCAAAACTGTCCGCAAGCACAACAGGACTGATTTAAAATTTGATGAAATACAATTGCCAAAGAAAGGCGGCATTTCATTTGTATGGGAAGATGAATGTAAATTTTGAGGGACACTCCTACCCTGGGTGAATAAAAAGGTCCCTCAGGCAACTGAGACATTTCCAATGAGGTTCGAGCAACTGACTTATGGAGAGTAGCACCCTGGTGGAGTGGTGGACCATACTGATGTTCCACAATTGAGGGAAAATTCTACAAAAATAACACTATTATCGTATTGCATTTTCTGGGGAACTATGCTGTGTTTCCCACAGGACTGCGATGTATCAGTGACACCGAGTTGCGGGGTTAGGGGAAGTTCTAGATTACATCACTGTCTAATTTGCATAATTGGCCATGACACAAATCTTAGTGTTTGTGTGTGGACGGGTAAAACTGAGCTTTTTTGTTCGTATCATAAGAAATGTTTTTAAAGCTTATTGAAGAACAGAACATTAAGATATTGGGCTCTAATTGCATAGACCAGGCGTGAGCGAGACGCACATTCGCTTTGCGCCTCGTCAATTGCCGTGTTTTAGGCGCATCTTGCATTTTCGTGCCACGCGCGGCTTGCCCTAAGTACGCCTCCATCCCTCCCATCGGCGCAAGTGGGAAAGAGGGAGGAGAGAAGGCTTGACTGGGTCACAGCCGGGTCAAATCTTCACCAATCAAATGAGCCTCTCTCCTCACCTTTCAATGCGCCGCTAACCAAGTGAATTGCAAGTTTTGTTGAATATGGCCAAACTTCTCCCAGACAGAAAGTGATGTTTTGGTATATGGTCACGCAAGCAGGCCTCCACGGGCTGATCACGCAAAAGTGGCCTGGGAGGAGATAACAAGTATCGTACATCAGGTTTCCTGGATGTACTGAGAACCGTTGCCCTTTAACCCCCCCCCCCCAAAAAAAAAAAAAAAAAAGTTCAATGATGTCAGAAGAAGAGCAAAACAAAAACTCATAGGCACACGGTGGCCAACGGTAAGATAAGCATTTTCCCCACTAATAAAGACACTCGTCATTAGTAACCTATATTTGTAATATGAAAATGTAATGTAATATCTACTCATTCAATTTCTATGCCACACTCCTCATTAGGGTCACGGGGATGCTGGAGCCTATCCCAGCTGACTTTAGGCAGGAGGCGCGGTACAC
Source organism: Oostethus manadensis (assembly GCA_024372805.1). Lineage (NCBI taxonomy): Eukaryota > Metazoa > Chordata > Actinopteri > Syngnathiformes > Syngnathidae > Oostethus > Oostethus manadensis. Next base: position 1,179,468 of record QODF01000147.1, read on the forward strand.
CCTGGACTGGTCGCCAGTTAATCTCAGGGCAGACAAACAAACAATCACACTCACATTCATACCGATGGACAATTTAGAGCGGCCAATGAAGCTAACATGCATGTTTTTGGAATGTGGGAGGAAAGCGGAGTACCCGGAGAAAACCCACACACGCACGGGGAGAACATGCAAACTCCACACAGAGATGCCCAACGGAGATTCGAACCCTGAACCTCCTGACTGTGAGGCCAACGTCCTACCCGCTCATCCAACGTGTGGCATGGAATATAATATGTACATGTAATATAAATAAACAAAAACTATGCATAACGGGGATGAAATCCGTAGCAACGGTGTGTAAAAGACGCCTTGCCAAGCTGGTGGTCGGGCCCTTGTCACTTGTGTTTGCATGTGGGATGAATTTGTATTCCCCAATTTTTGCAATTCGCGAGTACACAATCAAAGATGTCAATACGTTTGATTAACCGTTTATTTACAATTAACCACCTCCATATCAGATCCACTGGCCACCAATGAGGAGGTGGTGAAGGAGGGGTGGTGGTGATTTGGGGACAGATGAGGTGTTGGAGAAGGAGAGACAGAGGCAGACGGGACAGTCAATGTAGATGAAAATGTATGTGCTGATTCTGATAGTTACTTTAAACAGTGGTTGTTGTGTTTATTAAATGCATTCAAATGTGCCTGACATTGTGTAAACCGGCCTGTGGGGTTTCGGTGACGTGTACGCCAGTCAGACAAATCACCACCAGATCTACTGCGCTTCGCTTTGCACCGAGAGTAGGCCAGTTTGGAGCTGGCGAGCTTTCAGCGCATCTTTGGCGAAGCCTTCTGGCACGAATTCCTCACTACTTCAGCCTCTGTCGGCACCTCCCTCTGCGCCTCGGCCTACCGAATTACCAAATTGGCTGCGCACGGTGTCACGCTGGAAAAAGTTAGCACCGCGCAGTCTGTGCCAACCTGTGCAAGCCACGATATTAGAGCCCTATGACTTGCACCTTATTCATGCATAGGATGAAAAAATCATTGTTGATGCTGACTGCACTCCATGCTCTGCTTTTAAAGATATTTAACACGTTGCATGTCTAAGATATCACTTTATCGATGAACATATGCGGCACAATACATGACCGAGTCAGCTGTGCCGGCTGGCGGCTGTGCGATAGTGCAGTGATGCACCCGCAGGTGGACACAGCCGCCGATGCGCTTTCAACCGCTTCATTAACACGTGGTAACGCAACGCACAGTGAGCAAATTCTTCCGAGAGCTTCTATCGACCACAACTCAAGTCCAGTTACTCACATGCAGAACGCAACCAAAGGTGACACGGCCAACTTCTGCTGACGTCCCATGCCACCCACTGGGGCTTTTTGCCAAGTGCCTAGCGATGCAGGACTTAACACTCACTCGGTGAGGATGTGTGGACGCTGTCTCGAGCCCAGGCAGGGTGCAAGGAGGGGTCTTGTATGAGATGTGTTAAGAAGCTGAATTACTATGTCAACTACACAACTAATGACAAGCTACGCAAACAGTCCCATTATAGTGTGTTTAAATGTTAAAAAGGACCCAATTATTTCTGTGGTGCTCAAACTGTAATTGTGGGAGGCTGCCACCGCTAATGGGAAACCCTTCTATGGTATCTTGTTGTCCATTTTTTTTGGTACTACTACTACGTATCAAACGTATGACTCCGGTATGCTGTAGCCTACATCATTAACAGTTTTTGCTCTTATGGTGAAACACTGTTATTGCAGATTTCCATACAGTAAGTGGTGCTGACTAAAGTCATGCAAAACTCACCCAGCATTGACCAAACTGCGCTCTATTCATGTGTGAATGGTGACAACCACTTTGCAGCTAAACTACACCAGTAAACAAGACAATATTACAATTGCCTCCTAATGCGCATGGAAACATACTGACCCAGGTTGTACCAGACATCCATCTCTCCACTCAGGGTTCGGACTTCAATAATACTTTGTCCAAGAAAATCATCAGATTCCCTCTTAAGGCGCTGCTTCACCCTCGACTTGATGTCATCATCTTCATCCCACACACGCACTTTGATTCTGTCTGACGAATTGTGGCATTCACTGACAAAAAGCACAAAATAAACGTACAGTATATTACAAAAAAGGCTTAGAGGAAAATTCCAACTTCGCCGGAATGACCAATGATAATGGTGACTTACAAGTGATACTTCTCCTCCCACACCGGATTGAGGTTGCCATAAATAGTTTTGGTTCTCTTCTTTGTCTTGCCCACCTGCACAGTGACATACGGATCACTCGAACCGGTCTTGTCCTTTGCCTGAAGTCCTTGGGCACAAACAACTACAAGATGAAGACAATAATTAGGTTCAAGTTGAAATTTCCTGAATTTTTATTGTATCCTTAATTAGTGAAGATACCTGTGATGGTGATCTTGGCAGACCACTTTGAGGTGCCATCCAGCACACTTTGCTTGATGGCCTTCATCTGCTGCGAATGGAGAGTTTTGCTGATGTCGAAGACTTCCCTGATTAGGTCAAAGATTTCTGGTTTGTTCCGTTCCCTGATCTTCATCCTGTCCTTCATTGCCATGATGATATTCTGCGTTCGGTCTTCCGCTCCATGTTTGGAACTCTTCTCCGCAGCACCTAATCATGAAACAATTAGAGACTCCTTGAAGTTCTTGCTGCTAAAAATCCTCCCGTGTACCATTTGAGTGTGCACATAAACCCCGTTGTTCGTATTTGCATGGGAAGGTAAAATGGCAAACTGTGTACTCACGTTGTAGACAGTCAGCATTCAGTAACTCTTGACACTTCTCATGACACTTCACGCCACACTCTGAACACCGGACGCCTTGTCGTGCAATGCCCCACAGCAAGCCCTCGCACTCGTAACAATATGTGGGTGTTGTGGCAGTCCACACCTCAAAGTTGTGCGGCGTAGTGCACGATATAGGGTAGATCAGCGCTTGGAGGGTCTTCTTGTACACATGTTTTTTCTGTTTTGATCAAGTCAGGGTGTGAAAGTCACAACACGAATAACCTCAATGTTGTGTAAAGCTGAGGTTGTTCTCATAAATCTGTAACAACAAGCCACTCACCAGCTCCTCATCTCTGATAGAAGATCGTGCAGCCATGGCAGATGTGATGCCCGCTTTCCTGGCTTGCACGAGGGACTGAAGAACAGGCAGGAGGTCAAAGGTTATGATACTTAAAACTTGAATAAATCATTATATTTATGAGTATAGGAATAACCCACAACCAAGCAAAACTCTGTGATCTCATTCAAAATAGGGAGAGGCCAGTATGGTGGGTTAGGAGGAAGGTTGATAGTGTTGTCAGTACGTGGAGTTATTTTGTCATTTTCCCCAAAGGCATAGCCAAAAAACCAATGTGAGGATTATTAGTTTCAAGCAACTATTAAGGAAAGGATTGTGATAACGGGTTAAGTTGGATATCTAAAACAAAAAGCCACACAGTGTTAGTTTATTCCAGTTTCTTACATTTTTAGAAGAACTTTGGATTTTTTTTGTTTGCTGATTATATGTTTAAATAATAACAGTCAAAAAAGGAGGGATGCTCATGACCAAGAGGATGCATGCAAACCTTTGTCATTTGTACTCCAATTAAAGGGATAGATAGAAAACATGCGTCAGGTATTATAGTTTGAGGAAAGCCATGTTTTGTTTATCCAACTTAATTTCACCATATTTCACTGGTTTCTAATAACTTACCATAGCCTTACCAGGCAGAGAGAATGCATTCAACAGAGTTGTGGGGAATAGTTTTGGGTTTAAGAGAGGAGGGAGAGAATAATTAGCAGCTTGATTTCATATATATCTCCATTTGTTGATAACAATGCAATAAATATCCAAACCAAAAGTGACTTAATAGAGCTGACTTAAAAGTGGCATTCTACCAAACAGAAAGACATGACCAAAAACAAACATATAACAATACGACACGTTCTCCAAACCTGCTGACTAAAAACCTCACAAGGGAGTCCAAATTCAAAGTTGCGGTGCATTCAAAACTTGCTTTATGGGCGGTGTTCAATCACCACCACATCATAAAACACATGTAAAAATAGAAACAGAAATATTGCACATGGAAAACATTGCACTCACAAAACATTCACGTCAGCGTTGACAGTGGTGATGATTGGACAGCACTTGAATGCATCGTTGATGTAACATTTTAAATTGTACTCTGTCAATATCATCTTATTATTATCTGGGTGTGAATCAATCAAGAAAAGAAACATGGCATCCAAGATTCGTTTTGTCATCACAACACCTCGATAATGTAACCGCGGGATTGCCATGTACCCTACGACTAACAATGTAAAAATATGTATAGAATAGAAGGTCCTTGAAAAGACCTCCGCAGCTTCGGCGAACGTGTCATACACACATAAAACACAAATATAAATCTGGTACTGACCACGTCGCTAACCAAAGCAATAGGCTTCTTTTTACGAAGGTCTGGCATGCTGTCAATTCCATAAAGGCCCGGTCCGTCGCTGTTTGCAGACAAAAACAGCACAATTCATTGTTCATCATAACTTTTGCATAACAAGACTTGAATAACTTTTGTCATACTGCATTAACCAACGCAGACATTTGCTTTTGCAATCTCTCAGAGATTCAACTTCAAGTTATCAAAAAGAAATCGAATGCCTTCTATTGAAGTATGACTTACCCTGGCTTGACCCAGGCCTGTCTTGCATTGGGCTCATCATGTCCAACCTTCAAGGTTTAAAATGTCAGCAATTAGCCATTTACAACAGACAGTCAGTTATTGCAGAAGAGGAGTTGTGGAATGAGATTTTGGTTGAGTTTCACCTCTCAGATGTTACATGTAATATAAAAAAAACCCCACACAAACTATGTACTGTATATGTTTGGTAATATCTTTAGAACACAGAACAAGGCTAGACAACTAAGTCTTCTCTCTTGTCACACAGAGATCTATTTTTAATATAACAAATAACAAAGCACACTAGCTCGCACAACACAATTGAAAACAAATTGACAATGTACACAATGGTTTTGTTCTGTCAAAAAAAAAGTTCAAGTCCTATGCTTTTGCATAAGTCTCTCAGCTGATAAAGGTTGAAGGTACAAATACAAAAAATCAAACAGCACACAAAACCAAGATACAGCTTTTATACAATCTACTAGAATATGATCAACCTGATGTTCTTCTTGCACTGCCTCTGTAAAGAAAAGTAAGAAAACACCATAGGGTGGATTAGTCATGTGGAGTATATATATATGTTTGTAAAATGTGCAATGAATATACAGTGGAATCTTGGTTTTTGTACACCCCGGTTTTCTACAGTCTGAGTTTACGGCCAAACAGTGCTCATAACAAACTAGTCTGCCGACTCAAACAAAGCAACCGCACACTGGTGTTTCAGTCTCTGTGAAGAACGGATAATGGTTCATTATCCAGGGGTGTATTTATTCCTAGAATGCACACAGAACAAGGAACAACCCTCCTTCAATCCTCTTATATTAAGCACAGTGTACCATGCTGTGGTGAGGTGTTGCAAGGGGAAGGGTTTAACGGAGACAAACATACATACATTTACATTTTCTGCATGCAAAATTACAACTGCTCTTTTGGATGTCTGGAACAGATTGATTGGATTTACATTATTTCATGTGGGACTTTTTGGAACCTTGTTAATGACGAAAACCGAGGTTCCACTAAATAGATTTTTTCCATAATTTCTGGATTTTCCAGTGATAAAATATGCAAATTACCTTGATTATACTTTTCTTGAGATCGAGAACCTTGAGACCCTTGAGAGCCATGTGAACCCAGGGAACCTTGAGCAGACTGGGACAGCCTGTAATGGGTTTGTCTCTTTTCCTTCAGAATGCGCTGGAAATTTGCTATGCGTGCTTTGTGATTTGCATCGATGAGCTTTCCCGTCTCCTCAACAACGTTGTTTTCATTTGTAGAATTCAAACACACTTCATCTGAACTGGGTAATGGATCCAAAGGACTCTCGTCACGCATGGATGGGCAATGATGTGATTGAACCTTAAGGCCGGACATTTCTAAATCTGTTCCACATTCTTCTTTGCTTTGTAAAATATCTACATTGTGACCCTCATTTGGGATAGATGGAGAGGGAACAGGTTCTTGGGAAAATGCTTGAGCTGAGCATGACGGTTTCTCATTTGTCTCTCCATAATCCACATAGGTCGCGGCCTCACTGTCCTCCTTTGTTGGGTCACTTTGTGTGTGTTTGCCAGTCAGACTAACTTCTCCCTCTGTATAACCCATAGTCCTTAGCACCTCTGTGGCATCATCTGTGTGTCTAATGAGGGATAACGGTGCTTCAGACATACTATCATCTTCCAGATCTTCAGGGTTGAAAACTTCGACTGTTTTCAAAGCCCCCTTTAAAGCCGACCTGAACGTGAGTACAGCCTTGCTAAAAGTTGTAACATGAAAGCCAACTCTAGGACGCTTGTCTGTGCTCTCAGAATCTACTTCTGAAGAATTTTGTGATTCCCCTGCTTCATCTCTTGAGATACGGTGATCAGTCCAATCCATGTCCAAACTCGCAGCAGATCCCAGTTTGAGAGTGTCACCAGATAATGGACAGTCCTCACACAATGACTGAGTCTCTAAGTAGCCATCATCACTATCCATCAACAGTCCAGTGGAGCAACTACCGCTCATAGAGAAACCCTGGTCCTCTGAATTTGTGCAGGTTTTCACAGTGTGGTAGCCTGAAGTCTGCAAGTAGGGGTAGTTAGCAGAACAGGCATGTCTGCCATCATTTTGCCATCTTTTGTTCCTGCTGTCCACCAAAGCAGGAGAGCATGAAGGAGAGTTGTAATCAATTCCAAAAAGTAATGAGAGGTGTTCAGAACTGCTGTGTGAAGAATGACCTGGTGTGCTGCTTTGTGCTTCCTCTGTAGCACAACAGTCCCACATATGCAGTTCTTCCCGACTGTTTGCACAGGAGGAGATCTCCTCCTGACTACAATGTCCCGCTCCACACATAAACTGCTGATATTCAGAAGACCATTTGTCATTTGCTGGGTCAAGAGAGAGAAATCCTGTATCCGGGCAGTGATTGGATGACAAAAAACTGTTACTTTGGTTGTCCCGACTTTGATGAAGTCCTTGCTCTTGTTTTGCAGAACAAAAAATTTGCATTATTGAGGTCTGTAATGCATTCTGTTTGTTTGTTTGATGATCTGGTTGGAAGTTGAAGTGACTAAGAGTCAGTTGTTTGGGTGTTCCTGGGGACAGTATACCTCCAGAAATATTTCCACGTTCCTTCCAATCAGACAGTGCGGTAGTGTCTCTCTTCAGAGGAGAGGTTATAGCATTCTGCCTACCCAGACTTTGTCGTCTAATACTGCGAGTTTGAGAAACTGGACTTGGATTAGGTGGAGCTGAAGCCCCAGAGTATAGCTCTTCAATTTCACTTAGCACTGCATCAACACAACAGGACACTTCATCCACCGAGCCTCGCACAGACGTTAGGTACTGCCTCAGGTCTGATATTTCCTCCTGGATCTTGTTTATGCCTTTCAGCTCTGTCAGGATATGATCTATATTACTAGAGCACTCGTCCTCATCTTCTTTATTGTGTTCATTATTGATCCTTTTAATTAGCCGGGGTATAGTATCCTTCAAAGCGTCAATCCCAGACTGACAATCAGAGAAGCTGCTTTTTCGAGCCTTCATACAAGAAGAGTCACTGTGATGGGACTCAAGTCTGTCGTTTCCTTCCGCATTGTCCTGGTTTAGCCCCCCTCTGGGACTCATGGACAGAGGTGGAGGTACGTCTTTGGTGTGGGACTCATCTTGTCCACTCAGTTGTCCTTTGGAGAACATCTCAATGAAGTAACACTCTTAATTAGCTTTTCCCACTTGTGGAGACAATGCTGCAGTACCTCCTGCAACACATCCTCAGGTTGGTGTAAGCAATCATCTTAAACCGACAACTGTACCTGGCAACGACCAACAAAACAGAATAGTATACACCTTACTTAAATGGCACAACAGAGAAATTACATACACTGACATGCCTTCAGTATACAGTAACTGCATCACGGTCTCAACTGAAAGGCAGCTGGTTTCATCTCTAATTACAATGCTTTTGGAACACAGCAATTAGATCACAGGCAGGTCCAATTTTTTTTTTTTAACTATACCAGCTGCTCTGCACGATTGCCATGATCCAACCCTGTGTAGATACTGTACCACAGGAACATTAATAAATACTAAAAGTCAGAATTGAATTGATGAAACTGCATCATTTAGGAGAATAAACTCGGAACTTGAATGGTAATTTGTTAATTATTTTCTGCATGGCATGTCGTTGTCCGAACTGACTTAAGTCTTACATTTTCTTTTGTCTGAGATCATCAAAAAGTGAATTTGTATTACACAATATAATTCATTAAAGATGATAAAAAAGCATGTTTAATCAGTTCTAGATGTAACTGCACAAAGTTAACTAAACACACAAAAAAATAGACACAAATGTCTTACCTTCAGTAAGAAAAAAGGACAGCCTGTCGATATCAGTGATGATCGGTTTAATCCATTTAAATGGTGTCTGTTGACTTCTTCCCGAGTTAAGGCATCTTTTTAAACTTGCAAAGGAGGATGGGATTCTTGTCACTTGGAGTCAAATAGTGGTAGACCAAACAGAGCAGTTGACACACGATAATGTCTCTATGCCTACTTCTCTCCCGCCCTTTTGCATGCAGACTGCTTTCTCACTCCCCACAGGCAGCATACCACAAAGCTGATCTGAGGCTGTTAAGGGCTGATTCACAGCTACAGTATTCCATCTGTATCTGTTTATGCCACATGTTTACTGTCAGTGCTTCTGAGCTTTTACATCCAATATTGTATTGATCATCTATAATCTATTTACAAGTTGTACACAAATGAGTGCACACAATCCTTGTATTATTAAGTCTCAGTAACATAAGAAACTTGGATAATTTACATAATAGCCGGTGTATAGCTTTTACTATCCTGCTTTTTGGCCATGGAATCCACCAGAGCTCGATCATTTGTTGCTGGACCCCTTCCACGCCTCCATGACAACATCACAGAGTTGGATGTTAGAGGCCTCGCACGCCTTCATTTCCACTGGAGACATACTTGTCCACTTCATCACCATCACCTTCCTCAGCAAGCCAATCTCCATTTTGAAGGTGCACTTGGGTTCATTATCATGTTCAATTAGGTCCAGTGGCCCAGTTTACAAATGGAATTCTCAATAACCTGCAAAATTCATGCATTCACATCTTGCCTGAGTAAGGCACAATTATCTTGGTACTGAAATTGTACATGTGCTGCCAGCTATTTAGACAATTAAGATATATGTTGAGTAATTGTCAGTAGATAGTAATTGTATACTGCAATGCAAGGTGCACAGTGACTACTGGGGAGACACGATTCGTCAGCTAACAAGATGAGATGATATACAATATTGGGTTTACAAGAAAGAGAAGACGATATTTGAACGTTACTAGTATGAAAACTATGACAGCGACAAAGCTTTTTGGTACATTTTGAAATGTTGTCTAACTTTGCATGTATGACCATGAGTGGTGCTTTGAACTGTTGAACTTTTGAACTCAAATTGAAACAAAAAATAACAAAATAATGATGACAGTTGTAGCTGCTACTACTAATAATTTATGCTGATGCGTCGTTAACACATGTAAAATAGATTGCAGATTGCAGTAGATTAGTTTCATGTCGATGCTAAAAGGGATCGCACTTTGATCTGACAAATCTTAAGTGACTTTGATCAAATGTAGACTTACCACAGCTTCTGCTTGGACATACACACAACAGCAGCTGTTCAACTCAGATAAAAAATAGCCATGCTGGGAACACTGAGTTAGGTAGGTATGCAAGGTTAATAAAATGCGTGAAGCACTTAATGTATGATTCTAAAACTGCCGTGCACATTGCCACTTTCATACCGTATTACGTGTATTGTCAATCAAAGTAGCGCTTAAACGGTTACGATTAAACTCAAGAGTAAAGGATTGATTTAATTAAGGATAATTTAGGGATTAATTGTTTATTTCGAGCCACACAAAATAACCAGAATAGAGCATAATCAAAATACACATACTGTATAGACAGAGAAAAATTTGTCTTGAAAAGAAGTGGGGACTCCTCCCTGAGTCACCACCTTATCGTGGTGGAGGAGTTTGCGTGTCCCAATGATCCTATGAGCTAAGTTGTCGGGGGCTGTCATGCCCCTGGTAGGAACACCCATGACAAACAGGTCCTAGGGGAGGGACCAGACAATGAGTGGCTCAATAGACCCCAATGATGCACAATAACAATGGACTTCGTTTTCCACCGCCCGGACGCGGGTCACCGGGGCCTCCCTCTGGAGCCAGGCCCGGAGGCGGGGCAAGATGGCCAGCGCCTGGTGGCCAGGCCTGCACCCATGGGGCCCAGTCAGGCACAGCCCCAAACGATAACGTAGGTCCCCACTCCCATGAGCTCACCACTCATGGGAGGGGCCAAAAGCATCAGGTACAAAGAAAGCAGGGTGGCGGCCGGAGGCAGAAGCCTTGGCGGTCCGATCCTCAGCTACAGAAGCTAGTGGTCGATATGTGGAATGTCACCTCTCTGGCGGGGAAGGAGCCTGAGCTGGTGCGTTAGGTGGAGAAATTCCGGCTAGATATAGTCGGACTCACCTCAACACACCAGCAAGGGCTCTGGAACCAGTCCTCTCGAGAGGGGCTGGACCTCATTCCACTTTGGTGTTGCCGGCAATGAGAGGCGACGAGCAGGGGTGGCTATTCTTGTTGCCCCCCGGCTCCAAGCCTGCACGTTGGAGTTTAACCCAGTAAACGAGAGGGTAATTTCCCTACTCCTTCGGGTGGGGGGACGGGTCCTGACTGTCGTTTGCGCTTTTGCGCAAAAAAGCAGTTCAGAAAACCCGCCCTTTTTTGAGTCCTTAGAGGAAGTACTAGAGATTGCACCCTCGGAGGATTCCCTTGTTCTGCTGGGTGACTCATGTTGGCAACGACAGTGAGACCTGTAGAGGGGTGATTGGGAGGAACGGCCCCCCCTGATCTTAACCCGAGCGGTGTCTTGTTATTGGACTTCTGTGCTCGTCACGGACTGTCTATAACAAACACCATGTTCAAGCATAAGGGTGTCCACATGTGCACTTGGCACCAGGACACCCTGGGCCGCAGTTCGATGATTGACTTTGTGGTTGTGTCGTCGGATTTGCGACCACATGTTTTGGACACTCAGGTGAGGAGAGGGGCGGAGCTGTCAACTGATCACCACCTGGTGGTGAGTTTGTTCCGATGGTGGGGGAGGATGCCGGTCAGACGTGGCAGACCCAAACGCATCGTGAGGGTCTGCTAGGAACGCCTGGCAGACTCCCCTGTCAGAAGGAGTTTCAACTCCCACCTACGGGAGAGCTTTGACCATGTTCGAAAGGAGGCAGCGGACATTGAATCAGAGTGGGCGATGTTTCGTGCCTCTATTGTCGATGCGGCCGATCGGAGCTGTGGCCGTAAGGTGGTCGGTGCCTGTCGTGGCGGTAATCCCAGAACCCGTTGGTGGACGCCAGTGGTGAGGGATTCCGTCAAGCTGAAGAAAGAGTCCTATCAGGCCATCTTAGCCCATGGGACTCTGGAGGCAGCTGAGAGGTACCGGAAGGCCAAGCGGTCTGCAGCTCTGGCAGTCGCTGAGGCAAAAACCCGGACATGGGAGAAGTTTGGAGAGGCCGTGGAAAACGACTTCCGGATGGCTTCAAAGAGATTCTGGAACACCATCCGCCGTCTCCGGCGGGGGAAGCAGTGCACTGTCAACACAGTGTATGGTGGAGACGGTGTGCTGCTGAACTCAACTCAAGATGTTGTGGACCGGTAGAGGGAATACTTTGAAGACCTCCTCAATCCCACCGACACGAGACGCCTTCCAACATGGAAGCAGTGCCTGGGGACTTTGAGTCGGGTTCGCCTACCTCTGGGGCTGAGGTCACCGAGGTGGTCAAAAAGCTCCTTGGTGGCAAGGCCCCGGGGGTGGATGAGATCCGCCCGAAGTTCCTTAAGGCCCTGGATGCTGTAGGCGTGTCTTCGTTGACACGACTCTGCAGCATTGCGTGAACGTCGGGGTCAATGCCCCTGGACTGGCAGACCGGGGTGGTGGTCCCGCTTTTCAAGAAGGGGTCCCGGAGGGTTTGTTCTAACTATCGTGGGATCACACTCCTCAGCCTTCCCGGTAAGGTCTATTCAGGGGTTCTGGAGTGGAGGATCCGCCGGATAGTCGAATCTCGGATTCAGGAGGAGCAGTGTGGTTTTCGTCATGGTCAAAGAACGATGGACCAACTCTATACTCTCGGCAGGGTCTTTGAGGGTGCGTGGGAGTTTGCCTAACCAGTCTACATGTGTTTTGTGGACTTGAAGAAGGCATTCGACCGTGTTCCTCTGGGAATAGTGTGGGGAGTGCTCCGGGAATATGACCGGTGTCAGAGTTTGGTTCGCATTGCCGGCAATAAGTCGGACCGAATTCCAGAGAGGGTTGGACTCCGCCAGGGCTGCCCTTTGTCACCGATTCTGTTCACTACATTCATGGATAGAATTTTTAGGCGCATCCAGGGCATTTAGGGGTTTCAGTTTGGTGGCCGCAGGGTTTGATCTCTGCTTTTTGCAGATGCGGTGGTCCTGTTGGCTTCATCGAGCAGTGACCTTCAACTTTCACTGGATCGGTTCACAGCTGAGTGTGAAGCGGCTGGAATGAGAATCAGCACCTCCAAGACCGAGTCCATGGTTCCCGCCCGGGAAAGGGTGGAGTGCCATCTCCAGGTCGGGTACCTCGGGGTCTTGTTCATGAATGATGGAAGGATGGAACGCGAGATGGACAGGCGGATTGGTGCAGCGTCTGCAGTGATGCGGACTCTGCACCGATCTGTCGTGGTGAAAAGAGAGCTGAGCCAAAAGGCAGAGCTCTCAATTTACCGGTCGATCTACGTTCCTACCCTCACCTCACCTATGGTCATGATCTTTGGGTAGTGACCGAAAGGACAAGATCGCGAGTGCAAGCGGCCAAAATGAGTTTTTTCTGCAGGGTGGCTGGGCTCTCCCTTAGAGATAGGGTGAGAAGCACTGTCATCCATTGAGAGGAGCCAGATGAGGTGGCTTGGGAATCTGGTTAGGATGCCCCCCGAACGCCTTCCTGGGGAGATGTTCAGGGCACCTGCAACCGGTAGGAGGCCTCGGGGAAGACCCAGGACACGTCGGAGAGACTATGTCTCTCAGCTGGCCTGGGAACGCCTAGGGATCCGCAGGGAAGAGCTAGACGAAGTGGCCGGGGAGAGGGACCTCTGGGCTTCCCTGCTAAGGTCGCTGCCCCTGTGACCCGACCTCGGATAAGCGGAAGAAAATGGATGGATGGATAGAAGGAGTGGGGAGAAGACAAGCTTATTTACGCCCACCCCCTATTCGAAACACTAAAGTCAGTTATATCCGTACAATATGCAGCAATACATAAAGATATTACTCCTACACACATACCATATGCGTTATTATTAATGTGTTATATACTGTACATCTGCCATCCATTCATCCATTTTTTATGCCACCTATCTTCATCAGGGTCGTGGGTTACTGTACATCATATCAATACTAATGTGACACTACTCATTATCATATCAGTCGTGTAATATAGCTAATTATTGGATTTACTGTACAGTGTACTTGTATTTAATTTGTATGCATACAAAATAATTTTGATTAATAAATACAATAGTGAATAATTATAAATGTTTTTGTTGATGGTAACAAAAATTTGTTTGGATACAATGTGTCACACATTAAAAGAGGCCAAGAGCTTTGCAGACCTGCTGTCAGAGGAGAGCAACACCACCACTCTTAGCTAAGTGTCCTATGCTGTGCATTAAAAAAGACAAGATTTAAGGCCTGCTGCGCAAAGGTGGATGATCTCCAGCCGCCGGGCCTCCAATTGTCTGCCCATATTTGAAAGTTTTTCTTATATGAGAGTCCTATGCTGTGCATGTGGCCAAACCTACCTATGAAAGCCTGATCATGTCAGGTCTCAGAAGCTAAGCAGGGCAGGGCCTGGTCAGTACTTGGATGGGAGACCTCAGAGGAACACCAGGTGCCACGGTGGGAGGAAATAAACTCTCCTTGTGTCCTTAGGCAAGGCACTTCACCCACAATGCCTAGTATGAAAGTGGTGTGTGTGTGGTGGTCGGAGGCGCACAGTGGCAGCCCCGTTTCTGTCAGTCTGCCCCAGGGCAGCTGGGGCTACATAAGTGGCTTACCACACACCAAGTGTGGAGTGCACTATGTGGAGGAATAATGACCTCAGTGTAAGCGCTTTGAGAGTATTTGTAAAGCACATAACAAGTGTAAGGCATTATTATTATTATTATTAAAAGAAACAAGATTTTGGAGGTCTGCTGCGAAAAGGTGGATAATGTAAAACTGCAAATGATTGTTTCCAGGTACAGACTCTTTAAATGAACACTTTTTATTAAGGCAATATCTAACAGTTAGACCTAAAGCAGCTGTCCACATTGTTATTTTCTTATCATTATATGTTTATATTTATGCACGTGTGTAACATTATATGCTTATCGGTCTTATCCTGTCTTGCTTTGTTTGATATTATTATGACATTTTTGCAGATGAATAACGTATATATCTATTTGTTTGCAACAAGAGCAGCTTGTCCATACCGTGGTACCACCCTGCCAGCTTCCCAAAGGCATGGCCAGTAACATAGGCCCATCCCTCTGGCAAGGCAGAGCGAGGGAGACACCACCCCAAGATCAAATCTGCTAGTCAAATGAACATCAGAATGGGTCAACTCAACCAGTGTGTAAGACTCCAAGTGTTTATGTGTGTATAAAATACTGTATATTAATTGTATACGATGGGAAAAGGAGGAAGAGGTTACAAAAAATAAGAAACAAAAGCAAAAAGACTTCATACCTCCCGTAGCTGAACCCTGACTTTATTGATGGCCTTCAGCCAACGAACTCTGGGGGGAGAAAAGGGTAAAGGTGGCCCCTCATCGTGGAACCTAGGTGACAATAATGCCAGGGCACAAATCTGAGAAATTGCAATGGACTGTATTCATTCATACAAAAAAGTGCAATGATAAACAAAACCTGTACCTTTGAAGTTTAGAAAAGCCTTTCTCTGTTGGAGTATCTTTTTTCAAGCCGTGTTGTGCTCCCAAGGATAGCTTAGGTGCATCCTTCACGCCAATAATGGACTGTACATTTGTAGTTAGATGTTCATGTTTGGAGGGATAAAAGCCAGTGCTGTGGTAAGAGTGGACAGACTCCTCCAGTTCTGACACGCCAGTACTCTCGTGACCAGTCTCACTCAAGTGGGAACTGGTCTGACTCAGGTTTCCTGATGACCCAAAGCGACTACTTTCTGCTGGACTACATTGGTAAGAGAGGAAATATTCAATGTTAGATTGTTGCTTTTTTGTTTCAGATCAGCAATGTCAATAACTATTGCTATATGTTTTTTTTGCAATATCTATCTTTTTCAGCTTGGTTAGATGAGTGGGGATTGTTGTTGATAAATATGATTCATTAAATATATTTCTCATTGATTATTTTCAATTGTAAAGGCTGAAACAAAGGTTGTGAGCCCCACTGATCTACTATTATTTGACGTCCTATTTTATAAAGCTCTAGTATACGTAATAACAAATGTTGTGTATACACAGCACATTATGACCTAAAAAGATACCAGACCTTGAAGGGAGCATGTGGCATGTTGAAAAATACTGACATGTGACAATTTCAAATCTGTTAGCATGTGCAAAGTAAACTGCAAATTAATTTTCTTAAGTATAGTAATAGGGAAGACAGAATTCTAGAATAATTGTATGAATAATCATCTTAAACTGCAACCTCTAACAACAAAGGGTACGTTCCTGACCAACGTTATCTGTGCATATTTCATTGTTTTTATTTTAATTCTGCCACTGCCATTTGTTTATAATGTGGCCTAACTATTCGATAATTAAGACATTTAGTTCTGCACCAAATCTTCATCTTCAATGACAATATAAATGGAAACTAAGCACAAATACTTCTGTGACTGCATTGTGGAGCTGCAATACGCTATTGATTTGGCAAAATTTACATCCAAACAATGAAATATGCAAAGCTACTATTAATGCATTAGTTAAACACATAAATGTACAGTACTACAATTTCAGAACCAGGATTCCATGCTCAAACCGATTTTACATTAACTATTTGTACAACTTCTTAAACAGGAGTTATTTTGAGCATGACTGACACTTCAGGTTATTCTAATTAGCTTTTTAAGCAGTATATGCTACTGATAAAACATGTATATACTGTAGGCAGCACTTCTGCCCCACAGCAAGGATGTTTTGGGTTGGGATTTGGGTTTTGACCTCTGTGTGGAGTGTATGTGGTCTGACGTTTTTATGTGGGTTCACTCCGGGTTCTCCGGTTTCACGCAAATTGGTATGAGTGTGAATGGCTGTTTCACAGTGCCATGTATAGTGGTGGATTATAAATATTTGACTGAACATGTGTATACTGCTTATGATGACTAAATAGAGTAAAATGCGTGTGACCTTGGAATCCTGTTTTGAAATGGTATGAATGGATGAAACAATTTAACTGAAATGAAACAGAAGTTAATATAATTTAAATTATAAATGAAGAGGGTTGCAGAGCTGAGACATAGAGAAATGTTTGTGTTACACGTAACTGCATCATAAACGGTAAAGGATGCCATTTATAATGCTTTTACTAGCCTTTTTGTATTCAACAGATTCCTCTTAGACAGGTTGTCCAGCAGCAATCCATTGGTAGTACCTGCAGAGGGGTTTGTTTCTACAAGTGTTTCGGTATCTTTTATGGTCAGGGATGTTGAGGAGCCTACTTCAGGGGTGGAAATGCATATCTGGAGGTTGGCTAGATCATCTGTGGAACCTACCAATTCAGCTTTGGGGGCATCAGGTGTGGAAACATTTTGTACTTCATGTGTTTCACCACTTGGTTTGATACTATGTTTTGGTTGAGACGTTACAACTGGGGCAGCAACTTCCTTTGGGGGTTCTGTTTGCTGAGGAAATTCCATCTTTGTCCCAAATAATGAAGGTGTAATTTTTTCCTCTTGAAATAGTCCTCCAGATAGTGTTTTTAACCCTGAAAAAAGAGAACTACCAGCTTCTCTCTGAGG
This sequence comes from Oostethus manadensis, assembly GCA_024372805.1. Lineage (NCBI taxonomy): Eukaryota > Metazoa > Chordata > Actinopteri > Syngnathiformes > Syngnathidae > Oostethus > Oostethus manadensis. Next base: position 1,196,712 of record QODF01000147.1, read on the forward strand.
AACAGAAAGAACACCAGTTGGGACTGCTTGTGAAAAAAGAGATCCAAGAGATTTTCCTGTATCACTCTGTGTTGATATGAAACCAAACAGAGATTTAGCTTGGGATGGCTCTTTCGGCAACTGATCAACTGGATGGGTTGTGTCTGAATCATTTCGGACATTACATTGGATTGAAGATTTGTCATCACTTCTAGACTTTTCCTCAATGACAATGGTTTTCCCAACAATGACTTCTTCCTCAAAAGTTGACACTTCTTTTTTGGTGTCACTTATTTGGTACGTGGGATCAGATCTACTTGTGATAGCAGTGGTGTCTGCACAACCAGCCTCGGAAGACACAGCGGCATTACTTGTCATGCTGTGAGTGGGATCTTCTTCACTGGATGCCAACACTTTATTTGAATCTTTTTGAATACCAGATGGTGACACACTTTCATGTATAACCTGCGAATGTGAAGAAGTAGTAGTTTTTGGTTTTGGTGCACATGGCATTTGTTCAGATGGCTTAGGTGGCTGCCCCATTCCCCTAAATATAGCCCCCCCGATACCACCGAGTACAGATGTCCCAGTTTGTGATGCTGAAGTCTGAGCAGTGACTCCTCCAAACATTCCTCCGAGTAAAGAACTGCCAGGTTGTGCTGCTGCAGCAGATCCTCCAAATAGCCCACCCAGTAATGGCCCACCAGTCTTGGGAAGATCTGGCTTTACAGTGGTTCGTCCTCCAAACATCCCACCTAAAACTGACATTCCAGCAGCAGACGCAGAATTAGGAGTGTCAAACTTGGAATCACTTGAATGGGCAGGTGTTGTCTGAGGGTTAGAACCTCCAAAAATACTGCCTAGTAGTGAAGTTCCTGGTTGGCTAGCAGCCGCTTGGGGTGCTGACCCTCCCAAACCAAAAAGTGAACTTCGCTGTTGAGGTTGAGGACCTTTATCCAAAGATGTTGTTGGCTTAAAAAGGGAGGACATCAATCCTGTAACTGTATCTGTTGATTCATTACCAAAAGATTTGTCTGCCTCTTGTGTTTTATGCTGTGCCTTGAACGCAGGTGTGGATAGTGTTTCCTTTTCATTGTTAAGAGGTATTTTGTCTTGGATACACTGATCTCCTCCAAGCCTTGCCCCTGCTAAAGTACATGTTTCAGATTCAGTGTCTTTATCTGTTCTAACTGATTTGTCGGCCCTATTATAATCAGCATCTTTGTTACCATGTGTTTGAAGTAAGCTTTCTTTAGGACCCGGAGTTGTACTATTTGGTTGAAGTAATGTTTCTGGCTGTTCTCTGTTTTGAGGGATGTCAAAGTCAATCGCAGATGATTCTTGACCGATAGAAGCTGCAACGGTGATACTGTTATTTAGTGGTTCATGTGTAATAGTTACACTTGAAGTAGGTTCATAAAAAGAAGGGGTTTTCTCGCTGTCATTTAAATTTGATGAAGCTGGTGAAATGGATGTTACAGGCGAAACTGATTCTTTGAATGCTGAAAGCAAACTTGTACCAGACAACTCAACTGGGACAGAAGCTTTGGTCAAATTGTCACCTTTCTGTGCAGTAGCTGATCTTCCCAAAACGCCCCCTAATATAGAAGTATTATTATGAGGTACAGATGTTTGTGTAGTAGCTCCACCAAACAGACCACCCAATGTGCCACTAGCCTGTGGTGCTGAGGAAGCTGAAGGCGTGCCAAAAATGTCACCTAAAATAGACCCTCCAGTATAAGAACCCGCTTCTTTAGGAGCAGATCCACTAAATAAGCCTCCAAGTAGGGATGTCCCTGCTTGAGTTGCTGTTTGAGGAACAGAGCCTCCTCCAGTTTGTGGATTAGACTGTGGACTTGGAGAGCCAAATAAACCACCTAGTAATGATCCTCCTGTTTGAGCTGTAGCTGTTTGTGGTGAAGAACCTCCAAACATGGCCCCTAATAAAGAACTTCCAGAGTGAGAACTGGACTGAGAGGAAGCGGCTCCAAACACAGAAAATATACTTTTAGCTTGTGTATCCTTAGGCCTTGATGGACCAGATGTATTCTCTGTTGGTGATGGGTCTTTATGGCTCACACTGGGCTCAGTACTGGGCCCAGAAAATAATGACAGTAATCCTTTGGCTGGACTGTCTGAAATGAATTCTGTTTTTGAGGATGTTTGGCCTGGTCCACTGACCATAGACAACAGACCGGTAGTTGATGGTACTTTAATAGAAGAGGGATCTACAGGTGAGGTATTAGTGCTTGTTTTCATAGGCACAGCTGTACAGTGAGAATTAGGTTCTGTGGATGAAATAGTGCATTGAACTACAGAACCCACATCAGTTTCAATATTTGGGATTTCTTTTGAGTTGGTATTATTGTTGCTCCCTAACTCTTCATTTGATCGTACACGAATACATTCTGGTACCGAGACTGATGACTGATTTTGGGAAGACTTTGGTGGCTCTTTGCTACCGACATTAACAGTAGGTGACAATTCAGAAGTTGACATCAAAGGTGCCCTGACATCTGGTACAATGGATGGTATAGTTTTAATGGGTTCTTTAGATGGTGCAGCTGTATTTCCTCCAGATCCTGGTGTTTGAGCACTACTGGGGCTGCTAAACATAGAAAACAATGTTCTTTTTGGACCATCAGTAGAGGTAGACAACCCACACAAAATCCCTCCAAGAACAGAGGTGGGTTGCTTTTCTTGTGATTGAGTCTGGTGTTTTGATTGTGTCTGAGCCCCTCCTTGTTGTTGAGCTTGTGATTGTACTCCTCTCTGTTGTGGAGATGATATTGTTGGTGGCCGAGTTTGTGGTGGACTAGGATCACTAAACATTGACAACAAACCCTTGACTGGGCTTTCGGTTGAACTTGATGATCCTGAAAGTATCCCTCCAAGAAGAGATCCAGTTTGGGATTGAGACTGTTCAACGTTTGTACCACCAAATATTGAGAAAAACCCTCCTGCCTGCTGGTCTTTTGGAAGGCTATGTTCCAGTTGCGGTACCTCAACTTTAGCCTTGGTTTCATTAGTAGGAGGTGGAGGATGTGATGCCCCGAACATTGATAATATATTTTTACCAGGTAATTCCTGATGTGGCATGGCCTTTGGGGGATTTACTTGGGAGTGCCCTGTTTTTGATATAGATTGTGAAAGACTTGTCCCACTTAACACAGAGAATATACTTTTTCTGAGAGATTCTTCCTCTGGCGCTGGAGCTGATGCGGTTGTTTGAGTTGTAGGTCCAGGCTCTGGAGTTGCTGTTGATCCTGACAGAATTTCTCCAAATGAAAACCCAAATAGGCCACTAGAAGGTTTAGTTTTGTTTTCTTGTTTCAATTGTTCGGCATTTGACGCAGTTTGTGATTTGGTTACATCAGTACCCATGTCAGAAGTGGAATATAATTCTTCAGATTTTGCAGAGGGGTGGCCCTGTCCTGTCCCAGGTGTACCACTCTGGTTCATTGTCTGTTGTCTCTGTATACCCTTAGGTCGAGCTGCCATAGACCTGAGAGTGTCCTGTCTCTGTAGAGTAGATGGCTCGATATTAAATAAGCTGCTAATGGACCCAAATACATTTGATACGCCCGTAGCCTCTTTTTCTGTAGAAGCACTTGCTGGTATGGCAGCGTTATTTCCAGTTTTGACGTGTTGATTGGGAGATTTCTGTGAACATTTGTGTGACTCTTGCTTGGGTTCCTCAATTCCTACTGCAGATTTCAGAAAGTCCATTAACCCAGGGTGTGATTGCTCAGATGTTTTCTCGGCTGTTATATCCACAAGCTTATCAGCTGCAAATTGTTGAGGGGGACCATCATTCATTAGAGAGTCTATTCCCAATCGCAGTGGGACATTGATCTCTGTTGTTGTAGTCTGTCGCAACAACCTAGGTTTCTGTGAAATGGTATATGATTGTGTTGAGGGATGGTTCACTTGAGTTATCGTTGGTAATGTTGGCAAACTTCTTCCCTGTGTGGTGGCGGGTCTTTGGATTTGATTTTTTATATTTTCTTTTGACTTTACAGAGGTACTTTCTTCTTTGATGATCTTTGACTTTACACTTTGTAAACTACACGAAAACACATTTTGAGATTTTTTATCTGCAGCATGATCAGGTTCTCTTTGATTACAGGAAGATATGCTAGTTTTGATGGATTCCACTGTTGAACTTCTTCCAACAAAAGATGAAATCAGGGAAGAAATCTTTTGGACCTGACGATTTGGTTGTTCTTCTCCTTGAGTCACTCTCTTTCTCCAATCCTCTTCTGATACATCATCCACATGTTTCACTGTAACACCAGTCGATGAACGACGTTGCTGCCTTGGTTGGTAACAGTTGTGTAGTACTTGCGGATTGCTGCTCTTGGTATCGGTAGAATTCAAGGAAACCGCAACCTTTTGAGAAAGAAATGTCCTATTTTCCTGGCTGTTCCACTGAGGACCGAGGTGTTTTTTATTTCGATAGGAAAGGTCAATTACATTCATGCAAGGGTCTTCAGGTTTGAAGCTGGGTTGCCTCGGATCCATACGAACTTTGTTTAATGCATAAGATGTGAAATCGACAACTTGTTGCCCTGGTGAAATGAAAGAATTTTCAAACATTTGCGCAAACTGCTCAAGATTTAGGTTCATGATTTGATTTCCTTTTCTATAGGCAGCAGACAAATCTAACGGGGCATTAAGGAGTTGAGAATCATTGAGATTTTCACCAGGCAACCATAGAAGCTCATCTTCATTATACAGCGGAATCTTAAAGCCACATACTAGAACCATTTCACTGAATAGCAGAGCACTGGGAAAGCCATCAGATGTCTGTGCATTTTCCAATGAAATATCTTCAGGGGCACATACATAGACATATTCACCTGCTGAATCAGTGAGCAATGAATAAATGTACTCATGGTCAGTATAAACAAAATAACCACAGTCCCCATCTTCGGCTGGCCACCACATTCCGTGCTCCAACAGCGACAGCCACTGCTGATACCATTCCGTGTCTTCAAGGTACATAGAGTCGTCCATGTCATAACTGACACTTGAGGGAAAATTCATATAGTTACTGAAATTACACTGACCTTGCTGGATCGTGCCGTTATCTTTTCCATGCTGCCAGTTAGCAGAATAAGACAAGCTTGGTGCGGTTTCCTCGTAATAGCCTTCATGAAATGTAATTCCGTTCAAGCTGTACGTGCTGCTGTCACTAAATAAATTCGATGTTCCCTGTACTGCCATGCATGGTTTAGTTGTCAAGTTCAAAATTCCCTGTTCACTGGATGAATACTGTAAATTTCCTACGTCTCCATGGCTATTGCAAAATGTTCTTCTGGGGTCACCATTCCCATACGCATCAGACATATATGACTTAATTTGCTCGTTATGACAAAGAGCACCTTGCCATGTAGTAGAAGAAGTAAGTGGCTGATTTATCACTGGAGAACTGTTGTCTGAAGAAAAAGCTTGCATGGATGTTTTTTCATATCTTTGTACATATTCTGAATCCTGTCCTTGGAATTGAGAATCCAGGGATTCGTTTTGAAACTGCTGCCATATGGTACTTCCACGGATCCACTGGTTTTCATCATAGGAGGGACTTGAATTGTAAGGAGAAAGATGGCAATTATAAGGGTTATGGCTTGTCGATCCATACAATGAGGGCATGCTTCCAAACATATGAGGCTCGTTGGTCATCACTGAGGAATTGGTGTGACTTTGGAAATCAGAATTAATATTTCCTGTACTATAAGCCATTGGGCTTACTGGTAGAACAGCACTAGAGCAATATAACTGAGGCAAATTACCAGCACTGAATGAGGAGTAAGTTGCATGATTCTGAAAAGATCTGGCAAAAGTAGACGATGTTCTTAAGTCTAGACTCTCAGTATCAATTGACACCGGTGTACTTTTGAAATCATGCCTGCTTGGGCTTGGATTTAAATAATTTGGTCTATTGGTTTGACTGACATTACTCCCAGCACATTTTGCCAATCTAGGTGAGTTCATTTGCTCAGCACTTTGCCCTGGTTTCTCCAGCTCTCTGTAGGCAACAGATTCCACAGGAACATTTTTATTTAGGAATCCAGAAAAAAACCCTTGTCGAGGAGGTGGCGGTGTCCCCTTCTCTTTCTTCTCTTTCTCTGTGTGGTTTTGTGAATATGTTTGTGTACTAGTAAAATGAGACTGTGTTTGTAATGTTGTCTTATTTGGGAGTGCATGTTCATCCACCCCTTGAGACCGTAGTTCTGTTGATATCGGACAATTTGTGCCTTGGTTTTCAGATCTTGTTAACTTGTTAAACAAACCAGAGCGTACCCCAGACTGACTTGATGTCTCTTTCTCTTTTGGATTAAACTGACTATTTTTTACTTTAATCTGTTGCTGCGTCTCATAGATTATTTTGGATTGTTGTTGAGCAGTTGGTTTTGAAGAATCATTTAGTTCAGTATTTTCTTTTGAGTTCATTTGCGGTTGACTTTGTTGATGTTGTGTTGATGAGGACTGGTGTGTGTTTATACTGTCTGCAGAAGCAAATTTTAAAAGACCAGAAAGGAGGCCAGCTTGCTTGGATGGTGGTTGCTTGACCGGAACAGTTTGTTGTCGGGAAAACCCTACTTTATTTATTTCCTGTTGGTCAAACTGCTGTCTTGATGTCCGATTTCTGATTTCTGGTCCTTGTAGATCAGGACCAGTCTGGTGTTGTTGGACCCTGCTTTGCTGCTGACTCTGTTGAACTTTGCATCTTGACGTACTCTCCGCTGACGCATATGTAAGTAACCCAGAAAATAATCTTTGCTGCGGTTGCTCAGTTTCATCAGAAACCGGGTGCTGAGAGTGGTACTTGTCAAGAATGTCCCTGTAATGTGGATCCTCAGAAGGTTGCGAATTGTGTGCTAGATTGTCTGTTGACGAAAACCTCAGTATACTAGAGAGAAGGCCTCCCCTCTGTGAAGCTGTTGATTTCGGTTGTAGTGGAACGTGAACGGTCATCACAGGGGATGTATTTCCTGTGGCTGGTTGATTGCTTAGCGGACCTTGATGTTGCATATTGTCAGACAGCTCACCACTTGAACCCGACTTAAGAAATCCAGATAGCATTCCTACTTGCTTAGACTCAGTATAGCCCACAGCCACATCGTCAGTGGAGCTCCTTTTAAAAAAATCTGACAAAAAATGTTGAGATTCCGCTTGACTTGTTGGATTTTGATTTGAAGCATGTTGGGAATGTGAGCTGGACAGCACTTTGCTAATCTGAGATTGAGGATTACTGATAGAATTTTGGTTTGAGCCAGAGGGAGCAGAAGTAGTGTTGAATATGCTGGAGAACCATCCCTTTTCCGTTGTTTTCTGTGGTGTGGATGTGCTTTGTTTAATGGCACTGGAGGTTGCTGAAGTTGATCCAAGTTGGGACTGCTGTGGATTTTTTGCGTTTCCAGGGGAATTACCATCTTCAATGGACGCAAACTTCAAAAATCCAGAAAGCATCCCTCCTTCTGGTTTAGGCTGTTGTTGAGTTGAGACATTTTCATAGAACTCAGAAGACGGTTTAGGCTTTGTATTTACAAATGGTTTCTGATGTGGTGGATCCTCAGGTGATCTAAATACCGGATATACTGCCACAGGTGGAGTTCCCTGAGATGGTATCTGTGAAGAAGGTGTGATCAGTGAGCTCATTGACTTTTTTAAAGGACTAAAAAAATAAGTGCTTTCAGAGTCTGTTGTACCATTTGGCAGAGAAGTTAGACACACACTCTCTTTTGTTGGCATGTCTACCATCATCGGTTTACCTTGATGAAAAATAGTCTGATCTAAATCTGAATAACTTTGCTTTGTTTTCTCATTGTGTTCATCCAAGTTCATAATATCTCCTGAGGAAAACATCTTCAAAGGATTGAATTTCCCCAACACAGAGGTTCCGGTAACCTGAGGTTTGGCTGCAAACTCCAGTGTGTGTGCCTTTGTACTTGACGAGTTTGCTGTGCAAGCCTTTGTTTCACTTTGCCTTTTTACGTTGGCCTCGCAGGATGGTTGTGAGGGCCAAGTGAACACATTTTCAGGGCAGGTTTCCACTGGAGACACAACAGCCACAGGAGCAGAGCTGTTGGATTTAGACATAAAAGACAACATTTTTGTTATCCTGGACTGTTGTGGCTGTGCAGATGATGACTTTGTGTCTATGGGGGGCTGTTTGGGGCCTCCACTAACTTTGTCAGTGAGGTTATTGAATAAGGAGCTCATGGCATTTTTTACTCCTGAAATTCCAGTAGGTGGGTGTGACTGACTTTCTCCTCTGGGATCCCTTGAATTATTCTGATCATCTCCAGCAGAATCTGTTCTGTTGCTTCCTTGTGATGATAGCCTTGATTTGCTTGGTTTAGGAAGAGATCCATATTTACTAATTTCCTCCTCTTTTTCAGCGAGGTATTCTGAAACTGTTTCAACTAAACACTGTAGCTCATCCATTGGGTCTACATATTCATTACTTGGTTCTTCTACAGGTGAAAGCATTGCTTCCGGTACCCACCCCCCTGTCTTAGGTCGTCTGCACTTTTCCTGAAATCCCTGAGAATTGTCTATGCGGCTCTCATAGGACACAGAACTTTGATCTCCGATTCGTCTTCTAATTTCCCGGGGTACATCTTCTGCTGCAAAATCAGCGTAGTCAATAGCTTCATCTGCTCTAAAAGAATAGTGATGGTCTCCAGAATACACTAAATCAAAATTATACTGCGATTGCATTCTTGCATCTTGCCCCTTTTTGTAAGCCACATAATTTTCCAAGGTGGTATCTAGTTCATTTTTGGCCCACATTCTTGTCTTATGGAGAAGAACATTTTTGTACGGCCTGGAACATGATACTATTCGCTCCTCGTCTTCCTGCATCTCTGCTACCGGCAGCATAAACATGTCCCCTTTTTTCTCACGGAGCAGTCCACAGTCTGATGAAAAAGCCTTTTCACTCATTTTCTGGTTCTCTGTATTGAGTAACCCCCCCGGGTCCCTGATTTTTTTCTTTCTCCGGCGATCAATCGTGGCATAGCCCTCAGGATAGATTGTGGGGATGAAGCCACTTTGTTGAGTGTTTTGCAGGACTGAGACAGGTGATTGTTCAGGGTAAGGCTTTGCCATTTGATTAGTGTTTTCTTCATCATCGTCTAAAAAGTCTCTCAGCTGGGGCTTTCCCCGCCTCCTGTATTTGCTTTCCCAATCTTCACAACCCATGCCAGAATCTACAGGTATGATTCTGACTCTTCCTTTATCGGTTAGTGATCTGAGATAATTATTTGATGAGGATTATATTTTAAGGACGAATGTACGAGGAAGGATGGGAAAAGAGACAAGAACAGAAAAGAAGCAAAACAAGAAACAAAGCAAGCAAACATAACATGTTTAACAGCTTCAAACATGGAAAGTTAAGACATTACATGCAAAAGTGAAGACAGTGTTGTGCACATATACTACATTATAACATACTTAACAATAACCTTTTCAGTAGAGATTAATGTAGCAGGTAAAAAAATAATAATTCACTGTATTGTAAAATGCAAATGTATAATGCTAACCCAAAAGTTCTTAAAATAGGTACTACATTTTCCAGAGTATAAATATCACTTTTTCATGGTTTGTCTGGTCCAGTTGTGAACCAGTTGTGAACACAAACATTTTTAGTGTTAGAATATTGCCGTTTGATACTTTTCTATATGCTGAAGTTTCCTGGCATCTTGTCCTGTATAAAAAATGTCTTCTTTGGGGTCACACATACAGGTAAGGTTTTATTGTGTCCCTATAATAAAAAAATACTTATTTCAGCGTCTGTAGCTTTAGTTTGTCTCCTTGTTGGGGTAAAACTTGCTCCCTCTCGCTGGCCAATTTAATGTTGTTAAAAACCGCAGCCGGGCACTACTAAAAAACAAAAAATACACAAACAAACAAACAAAAAAACTGATGATACCTTGGTAAATGTGTTGTTCAGTGCAATTTATATGTTTTTCTCATTCGCCATTACACATTTTTTGACTAATGCAATTTATACTCCGGAAAATAATAGGCAAATATTATACTCAGCGTGTACATTATGTGTAAAATAAATATTCATAAGGATGTGTATAAATCTATTGTGACATGTGCCTGTTTGAATCATCTTTTTCTTTTCTTTTTCATTTCATGTCATGTAACTTTATAACATTTTAACTAGGGCTGTCAATCAAGTCAAATATTTTATTTTGATTGATATAATTTAGTTAGTTAACTCACAAGTAATCACAATTCATGGCGGCTAGAAGAGATTTCTATCTATTAGTGTACCTTTGAAAGGTAATTTAAATGTTTTCAATACACCTATCAACATGAGACTAGGTCATATGTTTGCTTTATGCAATTTTTGGTTTATTAAACAGTCTGGTTTTTTTAAAACACCGCATCACAAAATGGACCTCAACGTAAAAGGGCAGCCTTGATGGAGGGCAACGTTCACCTGCTGCCAATGCCAACCAGGCTCCTGCTTCGATTGTACAAGGACCGAATGGCACGTAGTAGCGGGCCACCAATCCCGTACTCCCAGATCACCCCCACAGGACACCACGAGGGACACGGTCGAATGCCTTTTCCAAGTCTACAAAACACATGTAGCTGTTCCTCCCAATCACGCCCCTCTAAGTCACACTGTCATTGCCCACATGTGTGTTGAAGTCTCCCAGTAGAACTATGGTTTCCCAGCAGGGGTGCTCTCCAGCACCCCTCTGATGGAGTCCAGAAAGGCTGAGTACTTTGAACTGCAGTGCGGCGCGTACCCGCAAACAACAATCAGGACCCTTTCCTTGGCCTGAAGACATAGAAAAATAACCCTCTCGTTCACCGGGGATGGCTCCAACACACAGAGGCACCAACCCGGGGGGCTATTAATGTACCCACACCAGCTCGCCGCCTCTTCCTTGCTGCAACTCCAGAGTAGGACAAGGTCAAGCCTCTGTTTGGTTCCAGAGCCCAAACTGTGGGTTGAGGAGTCTTCTTCCCCACCAGAGAAGTAACATTCCATGTCACAAGACCCGGATTTGGCTGCCGAAGACCAGGTTTCCCAGACACTCGACCGCCGCCCAAATCGCATGGCACCAAACCTTTAAGGTCGCCCCTGCAGGTGGTGGGTCTGCGTCCAGCTTGGTGACTTTAGGACCTCGTCTCTGCAAAGCTCTCTGTTTACAGATCAATCTATGTTCCCACCATCACCAATGGTCATGAGTTATTGGTCATGACTGAAAGACCGTGATTGTGGATGCAAGCGGCGGAAATGAGTTTCCTCCGTAGGGTGGCTGGACTCACCCTAAGAGATAGGGTGAGGAGCTCGGCCATCCGGGAGGAGCTCAGAGTAGAGCTGCTGCTCCTTCACATCGAGAGGAGCCAGTTGAGGTGGCTCGAGCATCTAGTCCGGATGCCTCTCGGGCGCCGCCCTGGTGAGGTGTTCCGGCCATGCCGAGCCGAGAGCAGACCCAGGGGAAGACCTATGACACGCTGGAGGGACTATGTCTCACAGCTGGCCTGGGAATGCCTTGGTGTCCTCCCGGTGGTGCTGGAAGAGGTCGCCGGAGACCGGGAAGTTAACCTACTGAAGCTGTTGCCCCCGGGACCCGGATAAGCGGCGGAAAATGTAATGTAATGGAACGGAACTGTTCAGTAGTTTACATAACTATGAATGCGCCCATATACCGTAGTGAAGTCAGGCAAGGGCTTAAATTTACATACAGTTCAATACACTCTTTTACACACACACACTTTTCTTGGTCTGGCTTCAGCAGCGTGAAAGTATGACACTGCAAGTTTAATTCTGCCCTCTTTAACGAACAAAGCAAGTCAAACACAAATGCTAAAAAATCGCTGACAAACAATCCTAATGCCTTTACTACCATGTAATTGAGCGCTGCGTGTGTGCTCGTTCACACGCTCTACCTGCTCTACCTGTTCGTGCTCTACCTGCCGGTAACTAGCAGCTCATAACCCAAATCCTGGCTCGCAGTTCAAAGCAACAGGTTCGCGGCTCATATCTAAAAAGCACTTGTTAGTTAGGACACAGGAATGCCACGTTGCCACTGTATAGATGACAATAAAAAAAAAAATACCTGCACTGCTCCGCCACATTTTTGCATTAACTTTGACAGCCCTAGCCATAACATAAAGCCAGATTACACATGATGTAATCCCATATAGTACAAAAGAGTCAGATGTGTTGATATAGTTGATATATCCCTTTTTATTCCAGTTGCCTTTCAAATTAATCTCTAAATAAAAGTCTACACTTAGCTGTAACAGATGAACGTATGCACGTTTGAATGAGGTAAGTGTACCTGCTTCTCTGGTCCCGGTACTCAAGGTCAAGACTGAGGACAGACTCTGTGCAGGAGTCTGGGTGGTGATTCGGCCGAGGCCCAATGGGATACTGGTGTACAGAAGAGTTGGGCTGAGCCGTGGTGTGGTAACGTGGAGGAAAACTATTACTCGTCTCACTGCGGTAGTCGCTGTCTCGGTCATCCACTGCACTGTCGTGGTCATCCAAAGCTGCCAAAGTAGTACAATCGACAACTTATTTTTCACTGAACAGGAACAAAACATGCGTCTTAAAATTGTAAGCATTTATCTTAAAGCTAAGAATGTGCTCTCGAGATGGTTAAGGTTCAAGTGCAAGTGCAGTCCAATGGTCTATAATGTTCATATCGTGTAAATGTGAAGAGTGGCACCTTTCAATGGCATGTTGCAATTGTTTCCGATACCGATTACAGTGTAGCTGATGTGAACATTACCTGTGTTTGGTAATCTGAGTACAGGAACTGTCAAAGTATATTCAGGACAAAGCAGGGGAAAAATGGAAGGCAAGGGCGGCAGATGGGGTAGAAGGTGGTGATGAAGAAAGTAACGAAATGAAAGCAGTTGTAAAAGGAACACACTGACAATTAAAAGAACATAATTCATGTTTATGGACAACGTTTTCTTGGTAAATATGGACACTAATGCATGCAGAGGACACGGAGGATTGGCAAGGGGAATCATTTCAATTCATTGTTGTTTTTACATACTGAGTGGGTCAGCCCATCCAAAATAGTTGCCTGGTGAAATGCAAATATAACATGTAAGAGGGGAAGTCAAGGAGGTAAGCAAAAACAAATTAGTGTCTCTGTAGTAAACCCAACAGACGTGATTCTCTCAGGAATGGAAACCTGCAGCCATATAGTGGCATGCAAAGTAAAGCTTTGACATTGACTTGGTTCCAAGCGGCACGGTTAATGAATGTACACTCACGTCTGTCCTTTGACAAGCAATACAATTGGGCAAAAGCATTTCATAGGCCAGTAAAACAGGCCATGGATGTGAAGGAGAACGGCGACTGGTAAATAGAAAGTGAGAGAAGTGGCGCCATCGAGAGGCTGAAAGCAGGAAGCACTCACAGCACTGGGACGCTGTGGGAGCCAATGGACGACCGTCAACGTCGTCTTGAAGGGGGTACTACACATAAGAGAGCACATTTGTGAGAAACTAAAGTATCCAAAATACAACGAGCTGTTTTCGACGAGTGAATTTGGAAATTTCCACCAAAAGGACCTTTAATAACATTTCCTTTACCTCGTCGTGGATTCCCATGGAATTGATTCGCTCCAGTTTGTCTGTCCAGTATTGCGCCTCCTTTTCTGGGATGTCTGGTGGAAACAGACACAAACATGTAAGCCTGTCATCCAGGCCTTTTTTTTTTTTTAAATTCCAGCATCATATTCCACGACATCTTCACCTGGGCTGAGTAGCTGTGAGAAAATGAAATAAATGTGTGACTGCGATGGCCACAAACTGTTGCTGCTGATGCCAGGATCGGCAGCGAAAGATGGCAATAGGACAAACCTAATGTATTATGACTTACAACATACATTCCACAGAGATGACCGATTTACTCTGATGGGCATCATAATATAGAGAGAAATATGAAGGAAATGGAAAATACTGGCAGCAATGTGAATTTCTCTCACCGAAGAGAAATTCGGCGCTCCCTCCTCACTTACTTACGGACGATCACTGAACTTAGAACCTTCAAAGCGCAGCTTAAGACGCTCTTATTCAGACAAGTCTTGGCCACACCGATTGTTCTGATTTAGTATTCTTTTAATGAGTGTTTTTCATCTGTTTTAAATGTGTGTTCCGTGAAGCACCTTGCGCACCGTTTGACCAGCGGTGGGCCATCTGCGGCCCGGGGGCCACATCCGGCCCGCCAGTGTAATATAAACGTCTATCATACATGACTTGCAAGTAGTCAACTTTTTGATGGTTTAAGTTGCCTTTCACGTGCAGCAATCCAGACACCTACCTACCTAGGCTGTTGGAGGGTGCAATATAAATAGATGTTGATTGATTGATTGATTTGAAACTCAACGAGACCACTACGCTGCTTAGTTATGCGATCCGATCCTTTAATATTATGTTTTGTGTAGAGCTAAAATATCTATGTACGTGAGTCCTGACTGTGTGTTTGTGAGGAAGCAGGAGGGCGTCGGCTGCGTGCAGAGAGAAGAATTGAGTCCTCCTTGTCATCCTTAAAAATGTGCTGCTTACCGTATTATGTATTCTTTTACACTTGAATTTGAAGGGATCTGTTCCGTATTCCACCCATCATCTACGCCCTGCATCCCCCCTGGGGCCGTGCGGGTATACTAGAGCCTATCACAGCTAACTTCGGGCGAGAGGTGGGCTACACCCTGGACTGCTTGTTTGCAATGTCTGCAAGTTGAGCTTCAAACAGATTTTCCTACCAAAGGGCAGCTCAAAGCGAGTATCCAACAAGAGTCGATGAGGGGTCGGGTTCTTGGTGCCGTAGATCTCATTTGCTTTCATCAGGACCTCTGCATCCAGGAGAAGCCATTCACCTGAGCCTTCCTGCAATTTGAACATTTACGAGAACATTTACTTGAGGATGGCATACAATTTCATTGTATTGTTCACCATGAACTAAATATAGGAAGTTTGAAAATGCTGGCAATTTCAGAGATGTAAGAAATCATTAGGATCCCTTAATTAATAATGCATTTAATTATAAAATGGACTAAATGAACTAAAACCCAAGACAACACTTCACGCTGGGATGATGTGTAGTATTCTGCACTGGGCAACAAGTGTCAGTAATGTTATCGGGATGTTCGGTACGACACGTAAGCGTCAGACGCTGCAACTACAGGCTCTTATTGCAGGTTTGAATTAACAGGCACAATATGCCAAGATAAAACTCAACTCTGAACCCCTGATGTCATTTCCTATCCCTCCCTAGCACTGGAACACATTTACAGCGACACACACTTTTTATAATGTGTACTTTATTAGGGAATGCTAGTGTAGAGGGGTTATTTCACTCTAACGATGTTAAAACACGTATTTAGAAGGTCGCAAATAGGTTTTCTATGCTCCAACTACAAAAATATTTGATTTGTAAATAAGGACTCCTACTTTGGGAATTCACCATTGGGTCACGGTCGGTTCTGGAACTGAGTGGAAACGAGTGATTGCTCTCATAACTACAGTATATCTGAAGTTACAGCATCAGAAAAATTAAAAATGCTGAGGGTTGACGCCGTCAGGAGATGCATTTTATGACAATGTGTTAATTGCTGTGGTCTGCAATAATGTATTTATGCATTATATCCTGACGGAGTCAAGTATAAAAGTAGAAACACTTCTTACTATTTTAGTTCAGTGGACTTCATCAGATTATGAAAGTGTGTACTTCTGAGTGATTGACATGGATTATGACATATTAACCTCCTCTGACTGTCGAATACTTTGCAGAGGGATCCAGGCGGTCCCCACCATGGTGTCCCAGATGAGGCCCTTGTTCCACACCTCAACAATGAGCCCGAGGTCCAGTCGGTTGATCTCACTGTGAGAAAAAAATGTTTTATAGTCAATCACATCAGAATTCAAAAAAAGCTCACTACAAATATGGAGGTTAATATTGTGACAAACAATTCAACGCCCCAACTACTGCCTTAAAACAAAACAGTGCACCTCTTTTTGTTTAGTATAAGCGGCCATAATCCATTCAAGCCTTGTTTTGCCGTTCAACACGCAATTCAAAGGGCTCAAAAATAGGTTGTTGGAGGGAATCAAAATTGGACATTAATTTTGAAAGGAGCCGCACGACTAGGGCATTTGCATACCGTCATCTGTGGCGGTTCAGCTCTATCTCCACCACTATCAAAAGGAGGATGATAGGAAGGATAATCAAAGTGAACAGCCAATTGAGAAAAAACGGGGGGGGAGCAACGGAACCATGGTGTACAGGTGCAGAGATAAAGGCTTTCTGTATCGTGTGCTCAAACAAGAGAGCAGAATAAATCAGTCATGCAAGCAGGCTAATTTGTACTGGCAGATTTGGGTCTTTTTGCCCATCATTAGTATTTTGTAAGCCAATCTTAAACTATCTGTACTTTGTGGCCCTTCAAACTAAAAGACAAATAAAACCGCACCTTAATCCAAATGTGTAATACATCATTTAAAAGCTGTTCAACTGAAACAAATTGGGAGTACTTTCAGAATAAAAATAATATGCATAATTATGTATAATTACATTTATTACCTGAGCCTTATTACCAAAGGCGTTAGCAATTATAACAGCTGAACCTTGGTTAGCGGCATTCATCCGATCCATAAGGTCTGACTCCAACCAAAAGGTACTCTAAGGGAATACATCTTTCCCATAAAAAAATGACGCAAATCCAATCAATTTGTTTTGTTTTACAATTATAGTTTTACATGCAAAAACAACCAATTTGAAATACATATAAACGATGAAAGAAACATTGACCTTCATTCACGATGACTCTTGACAAAGACAACAATGTGGCGGCGAGATCAACAGGACACGACTTTTGAGTTATTTCTTGAATAATGTTCCTCACCCCAAGTCTCGGCCTTTCTTTTGATCACTGCTGCAAAATACACTCTCACTTTTCTTTGGTTGTAAATGCACCCAATCCAATAGAATACGCTTTATTTAGGATGATAAATAGATTTGAAAGCCAAAATATTAGAAATTAAAATCATTCTGATGTAGCGCAATTCAACATGACGTGTTTACAGAATAATCAATATATTGTTCAATCTCTGAAACTGTTACATCTCTCTAACAGTAATATTCAAAAGTTTAGAAACTTGATCATCAGTAGCTCTGGTATGAATTACATTGCACCGGTGCAGCGAACATTATGATTGGTAAATATAAAACATAACCTCCAGTTTGTGGATAAAGATCATTGTCCTGTATTTGAGTTTACATTGAAGTAATCACTTGTTGGCAGCTAAGGAGCGCATATTCCTGTGCAAGGTCTTGCGGGGCATTTTCAGAGAGAAACAAAAAGGAACTGAATGATTTTTGCTGAATCAGTCTAAGCGGACAGTAGAAGGATGAATGTCTGGAAAAACCAACAAAGCTGCAATGAAGGTGTTCACAAAAGACAAACACTCTGATCACCATGGGTACCTTTCATGATGTATGATGAGGAAATGAGACTACTGAAGAACAAGCAGGAAACAAACAGCTCGTTTTGCCCGTGAAACTACTTACAACATGAAATCCTGTTCCCAGGAAGGCTGATCCCCTCGCACGGTGATAGTTGTACTTTTGACATTCTGTACCTTCAGTGTCACATAAGTGTTGAATTTGTCTGAAACAAGAATAGGAAAAACAGCTGGTTTAAAGGTTGGAACAAGGCAGTGATGTAGGGGGAGAAATATGGACT